>JASDQU010104550.1:282842-315811 GCA_032191745.1 Picea mariana | reverse complement strand
TATATATATATATATATATATATATATATATATATATATATATATCTAGGAAATGCTATGTATATTGTAATTCCATAATATGACATTAATGACAACATTAATCCTTTGACCTCAATGACAATAATTCCAACAATTATCGTCAACCTCCATTTCAACAACAAAATTTACTAGGTCCTCAGAACTTTGAGTACTTTTGTTGTTAGTACTCCTTTTTCTTTTAGTCTCTGTAACAATATGTGTTTTCCCAATATTTAAATAAGGGGGGTCATCTTGATCATCTCCTCCTGCACACCTTTCATTACTCTCTCATTTTTCCATTTTAGGCTCTTGGCCTCGTTGAGTAGAGGAGGAACTCTTGGGTGGGAGGGAAGTACAGCTAGTGTGAGCACTAGTCTTTGTTCTTCCTCTTTGCTTTGACTTTCTCTATTGATGATCCTTCTTGGATTCTATATTTTTGACTTGGGTGTTTGAAATGACTTGTGTAACCAAGTCATCATCACATATCTATTCATCTTTTATGAACAAAATTTGTTGGTATTTGGATCATTGTTATCAACATCCTCCATATTTTCTTCGATTATTGTGAACATAGTACTTTAACCAATTGAAGATAAGTGAGAAGAAAATATTTATTTGGGGTTGAAACCCTTGCAAGCTTCCACTTATTTCAAATTGAAAAAAAATTAGTGATTTAGAAATTTGGGTCAAATGGGTTAATCCCTTGAATGCAATGTGGGAAACATGGAAAGGTAAGGAAATGAAAATAGAAAAAAGGGGATTTTTATTATTAATATAAATATTTTTATATTTATATTAATATTTAATCCAATATTTAATTTGTGAAATCACATCAAATCATGGGCACAAATCTCAATTCATAATGTGGAAAAGTCAAAGATTGGATGGAGGGCACACATACATATCAGAGGTTGAAGTAACGAGGAGGTTACTTTTGTGAAGGGAGACCAGGGAATACTACCGTGGTTTCTTTGGTGGACACGTGCTTTTACGTGGAACACATCGGAGGTAAGAGAAGTTTGATTTAAACCACTTTAAGCTCAAGACTGATATAATAAATGCAAGCATTTATCATATGTTTTATGTGCAGCATTTTTCCTGGAGTGCATTTCAATAAAGATTATGGAATTTCCAATAAAAGAAATTCCTCCTCACTGTGAAATTGTTTTACAGAGGTGAAATTCACATTTTACAAATCAAGGAGACTAATGTTTATTTCCATGGAAAATAATTAAATGGAATATGCACGTGAATGGAAACTTGGACAATTTTTATCCAAAGGTTTTACAGAAGTAAAAGAAGAAGATAAAAGGTATTTTGCCAAAGAAGGTAAATTGGAAAAACATTACATGATGCAAGTCACCCTCAGAGGCAACCCGCTCTCACAAGGACCTTCTATACTTTGGCCCGAAGAGTTATATCCCTCTTCTATCCTGTATCGAGACCTTTAGTCACCCACAGGATACTCTGATGATCTCCCGGTAGTCGTCTCGGGAAATCAGGTTTCGCGGTATCGTGACCCTGTGTGCACGTTTCTCGTGCAATTCAAACCCCCGAACCCCGATGGGTCAACGTCAACACTTCCGCGTGTCGGGGATTTCCCTATCGGGAAATCGGTGAATGTGATGTCTCTTTACACTTGCACCACAAAACTCCAAATGTCGATAAGCACGTGTGCTAATCCTGCGCCATGTCACCTCCTCTCTCCACTCTTATCGGGAATCGCGGGATCGCGATTTCACTGGTCACAATTCTTTTGCAACGAGAATTGCCGAATGCTGAATATCGACCTCCCGGGATCTGATGCCACGTGTCCCTATGATGATCGACGGCTCCCGTTAAATTGGGAAATCGCTACTCGTGATTTCAATAACCATGAAACTCTTGCTTCATCAAACGTCGAACTCCGATGGCCTATTCCCTCATGCGCCTAAGGACTAACTCCCACGCAACTTCTCCAAGATCCAACGATCGGCGGGATTTCGCGAGCCTCGCTTGCAAACCCTGGCCATCAATTCTCCTTCCTGAGGATTTCTTCTACTCCAAAGCTCTGTTTCTATTCGAGCCCCTCCTGGGTCCTTCTCCTACGGTATCAAGAAGGAACTATCCCTCCTGAGCTTGTAGACTCTGATTCCCTCAGAGATTTCCCACGCTTTCCTTACTCAACCTTCAAAAACTCTCTAAGTGTTGAATTATTCCGGGTCCAGTGCACTCGTAGCCACAGTAATCCTTATATTCCTGTGCTCAGACACTCTGCTGAGACTTTGAATCCAGCCTGCACTTCTCCTGCACGCTCTAATAACCCAATTCACTTCTGGGCGAGCGAGAATAAGAGTTTAACTGTTGAGCCTCATCAACGCACTCTATGCAGATGAATTCGACTGCACTCTATGAAGGAATCTCCTGGCTCAGACAGAGAAACAATTGAAACTCATTCTCCTCTTTCTCACAGACTTCTAATCAACTATGAAATCACATACGCAGCATATCAAAGAAAACGTATGACAGAAAACAAACATACATGAGCATAATATCAACATAGAGAAACAATACAAACCATGAAAGTGAATCAAAGACTTCTTTCTATTAATTCAATCTGTACATGGATGTTCTTCACAAGTTCTCTGCTCTGCTCTGCTTGCTCTCAATGATGATAATACAATGATACAAAGGAGGGTGCCTATATTCCGTTTGCTCTCTCGAATTCTACAACTATCAAATCTACAATAAATTCCTATCTAACAACATTAAAACTAATAAATGCCTTCCTATCTACAATACAATACAAGTGTGCTTCTTTATGAATGGCTTCATAAAAGAGCGGCGCTACAACTTCCAAATCATTTCAAAAATATATGTGCTGGCGTTGTCCAGCTGTTCTCCGCTCCGTGCTGGCTCGCTTTATGAGTGAGCGATGCTCCTGCATCATACTCCTCGGCTCGAAAGATTTCATGGGCTCCTGTCCATGAGCTTCTGCACAGTCTGCCCATGTTTTTGTATCACTACTTTTGTCTCCCAGCTAGCATCCTCCACTGGGTGATTCTTCCATTTTACCAGGTATTCAAAATACTACTTCCGCCTGGTCTTCCTGCCTACTCTTTTATCCAGTATGCACTCCATCTGAGGCTTCTGTGCAACTGGCAATTGTTTCTGCCACTGGACCATTGGTTCCTCAGTTACAGTGTCTACTTCTCCATCCCTATATGGGTATAAATCCGAAACATTAAATATCGTAGATATCCCGATGCCCTCTGGCAACTCAAGCTCATATGCGTTTTCTCCAAATTTCTTCAGGACTTTGCATGGCCCAATTTTCTTCATCTTGAGCTTGTTATATGTTCCCCTTGGGAACCTTTCCTTCCTTAAGTGCGCCACAACCATGTCCCCAACTTCAAACTGAAGTTGTCACTTCCGTTGATCAGCTCTGCGCTTATACTCTTGATTGGACTTCTGCAATCGTTGCTTCACCTGGCTGTGAAGTTCCTCCATCACTTCAGTGAATTCTTCAGCACTCGCGCTGCTAGCTTTGGTCTGTCCTTACTCCCTGAGCTCAGAAACTCCCCTCGACTGTGTCCCATACAAAATCTGGAATGGGATTCTTCCTGTACTCCTGTTCACAGAGTCATTGTAAGCAAATTCTGCTTGTGGCAATATCTTGTCCCAACTACTATGGTGCTCTGTCACCAAGCTTCTCAATAAATCCCCCAGACNGTAAGCAAATTCTGCTTGTGGCAATATCTGGTCCCAACTACTATGGTGCTCTGTCACCAAGCTTCTCAATAAATCCCCCAGACTTCTATTCACCACCTCTGTTTGGCCATCCATATGTGGATGATAAGCTAAACTAAATGCCAAATTAGTTCCCAGCTTCTTCCATAGCATCCTCCAAAAATGACCTATGAATTTCGTATCCCTGTCCGAGACTATGCTCCTCGGCAATCCATGTAATCTAACAACTTCTTTGAAAAACAAGTTGGTGATGTGTGTCGCATCGCTGGTCTTCTGACATGGGATAAAATGTGCCATCTTCGAAAACCTGTCTACCACCACAAAGATGGAATCAACTCCTCTTTGTGTCCTCGGCAATCCCAGAACAAAATCCATGCTAATGGCTTCCCATGGCCTTTCGGGTATAGGCAATGGATGATAAAAACCTGTGTTCTACTTTCGTCCCTTCGAATGTTGACAAATTTGACACCTGTCAACAAACCTCTTTACATCTGCTCGCATGCCTGGCCAATAATACGATTCGCTCAGTTTTGTGAATGTTTTGTCATGTCCTAAATGCCCTGCTAAGCCTCCACTGTGTTTTTCTTTTACCAAATTCTCCCTCATGGAGCAATTCGGAATGCACAGTTGATTGCCTCTGAACAACAATCCATCCTGAATCGTAAAATCTATCCATGGGCTCCGATCTCTGAGAACTGGATTCTCAGCTGCTTCATAAGCCTCTGCAAAATCTACATCACCTACATACATGCCCTTAAGGTTTTCAAAACCCAATGTCTTGACTCTAAACTCCTGCAGTAACAAACATTTCCTACTCAAAGCATCAGCCACTTTGTTAGCAGTTCCCGAAATGTGTTTGATCACAAACGTGAAATTTTGCATGTACTCTACCCATTTTGCATGTTTCTGGTTCAACTTATCCTGTTGACTTACAAACTGCAATGCATGATTGTCACTGTACAATACAAATTCCTTGGGTATCAAGTAATGCCTCCACTTCTTTAATGCCTGTATGATGGCATAAAACTCCTTATCATATGTGGAGTATTTCAGCTTTGCATCATCCAGCTTCTCGCTGAAATATGCTACAGGTCTGTCATCTTGACTCAAGACCCCTCCTACAGCATACCCACTGGCATCACATTTCACTTGAAATGTCTTCTGAAAGTCAGGCAACACCAGAATTGGTTGCTCTGTTATCTTCCACTTCAAGAGATTGAAGCTCCTCTCAGCCTCTGCTGTCCAATGAAAGACTTTATGCCGCTTCTTTACCATGCCCATCATTGCGGCGCTAATTCCACTGAAGTTCCTGATGAACTTTCTGTAGAAACTAGACAATCCATGGAAACTCCTCACCTCAAAAATATTTCTCAGCGATGGCCAATTCCTGATCACTTCCACCTTCTCAGGATCCATCTTCAATTCATTTGCCGAAATCACAAAACCCAAATAAATGAGCTCTGTCTGCAAAAACGAGCACTTCTTCAAATTGATCAGCAGCTTCTCCTGCTATAGCTTCCTCATCACAATGGCTAAATGCTTCAAGTGTTCAGCCTTGGTCTTACTGAAAATCAGTATATCATCCAAGTATACGACCACAAACTTTCCAATGAATTCCCTCAGGACTTCATTCATCAGCCTCATGAATGTGCTCGGTGCATTGGTCAAGCCAAAGGGCATGACCAACCATTCGTACAAACCTTCGTTTGTCTTGAATGATGTCTTCCATTCATCACCTTCTCTCATGCAAATCTGATGATATCCGCTTTTCAGATCAATCTTTGAAAAATAATTTTCCCCACTTAGGCAATCCATCAGATCATCCATTCTCGACAGTGGGAATCTGTACCTGATGGTAATTTTATTTATCGCTCTGGAGTCTGTACACATCCTCCAGCCTCCATCCTTCTTCGGACTTAGTAATGTCAGAACAGCACATGGACTCAGACTCTCTCTGACCAGTCCTTTATCCAGCAGATCCTGTACTTACCTCTTGACCTCCTCATTCTCCTGAGGTGTCAACCTGTATGCTTCCTTATTCGGTAAACTTGCCCCCGGTATGAGATCAATATGGTGACTCACACTCCTCATCGGTGGCAATGAACGAGGTAGTTCGTCCACGATGATGTCAGTGAACTCTCCCAGTAGTTCCTGAATCTCTTCTGGCAAGTCATCCACTCTTGTGCTTGTCAGGACAATTCTCGGCTTCCTGACAACAAAGAATTGTGGATCTTCATTCTTCTCCATCTCTGTGAGAAGATCCTTCCCACTCATGAGAAGTATTGTGCTGTTTACTTCCGGCTTCACTTCTTTATCCTTTATCGGAAGAAATTTATGGGTTCTCCCATATTTTTCCAAAGTGTATGTGTTCATCCTTCCGTCATGAACCACATTTCTGTCATACTGCCATGGTCTACCCAGCAATATATGACATACATCCATGGGAATAACATCACACAGAATCTCATCATGGTAATTCCCAATCTTGAATTTAACTAAGCATTGTTTAGTAACACTTACCCGGTGTCCTTTCTGTAACCACAAGACTTTATATGGACTCGGGTGCTTAGTTGTTTCCAGCTCCAGTTTTTCCACCATCTCAGATGAGATGAGATTATCGGTGCTCCCATTGTCAACTATGACCTTGCACTTCCTGTCCTTGGCTGTGCAAGTCGTTCTGAACAGTCTGCTCCTCTGCACTGTGCTCTCCACCTCTTTCTCAGGTGTCAAAAGAATTTTATGCATTCCAAGTGATCTTCTGCTGTCTGCATCTTTGTTCTCAGCATCACGCCTCTGCGCCTTAGTGATGTGAGTTTCTCCTCTGTCTGGTTTCCTGTCTGGACAGTCAACGGCTTTGTGTCCATCTTTTCCACATGTAAAACATGTGATGATTCGACCTCGGCCTCTTCCTCTACCTCGGGTACGAGGAAATGTGTTGGCATCATCATAACCTCCACCCTGCTCTGTATGCTGTCTCCTCGGCTCAGCATATTGCTACCTCTGTGAGGTTCCACCTCTTTCAACTTTACCCTGAGGCTTCTTCCATTCCTCCTTGGGCTTCTGTGTTTTTTCTTGGGCAACTACCTTGCCTCTGGGTTGACTCCTACCTCGCCCTCGCTGTCCCTACTTACGGCTCAGCTTCTCCTCGGCTTTTAAAGCCATCTGGTACGCATCCTCAACTGTTCAAATAGTTACCATGCTTAATTCATCCTGAATGTCATACCTCAGACCATTCAGGTACCTCGCCACCTTTTCATCATCGCTCTCCCGATGACCTGCTCTGATGTTGAGTCTGTAAAACTCCTTAGTGTACTCCTTCACCGTCATCAGCTTCTGCCTCAGGTTCTGCATTCGCTTGAACAGAGTGATATGGTAATCTCTCGGGATGAATTTTGCTTTCATCTTAGCGATCATCCGATCCCAGCTCTTGATCTTCTGTTTACCTTTGGAATGTCTGTCCGCCTGCAGCTCGTCCCACCATAAGGCTGCATGTCCTTTCAACTTGGTAACAGCATGCCTTACCTTCTTGTCCTCTTCAATATCCTCGTAATCGAAGTAGGTGTCGAGTGCTCGGATCCAATCCAACAACTCTTCTGCATCCAGGCTTCCCTCATAGATGGGAATGTCCCTCTTGTTCTTTGAGCTCATCCTAGCGATGGCCTTGATCAACCGCTCAGTCGAAGCATCCTCTGTCATGACTTCTTCTTCATGTCCAGCTTCCTCTTCCACCTCGGAATCACTGAACTCTCCAGCTTCGACTCCGCGTCTCTGCGCTGTCTCCATCTCCTCAAGCCTTGCTCGGAGATCTCTCATCTGGCGTTCTATTTCTGGGTTTCCTGCTGGCTTACCCCTTCTTCGTGCATCCCTGTCTTCTCGATCAGGTGACTGCCTTTCTCTTCTAGGTGGCATGGCGAATCCCTGTCTCTGCTACAAAAAGCAAAGATGTCCCACTCTAATACCACTCTGACACAAGTCGTGTGTATCAGAGTGATTTCCCTTTCTCCTTCCCTTCTCTCGCCTGAGGTATACAGACAAGATTTCGGGCTCTGATACCACTCTGACGCAAGTCACCCTCAGAGGCAACTTGCTCTCACCAGGACCTTCTATACTTTGGCCCAAAGAGTTATATCCCTCTTCTATCCCGTATCGGGACCTTTAGTCACCCACAGGATACTCTGATGATCTCCCGGCAGTCGTCTCGGGAAATCGAGTTTCGTGGTATCGCGACCCTGTGTGCACGTTTCTCATGCAATTCAAATCCCCGAACCCCGATGGGTCAACGTCAACACTTCTGCGTGTCGGGGATTTCCCTATCGGGAAATCGGTGAATGTGATGTCGCTTTACACTTGCGCCACAAAACTCCGAATGCCGATAGGCACGTGCGCTAATCCCGCGCCACGTCACCTCCTCTCTCCACTCTTATCGGGAATCGCGGGATCGTGATTTCACCAGTTGCAATTCTTTTGCAACGAGAATTGCCGAATGCCGAATCCCGACCTCCCGAGATCTGATGCCACGTGTCCCTATGATGATCGACGGCTCCCGTTAAATCGAGAAATCGCTACTCGTGATTTCAATAACCATGAAACTCTTGCTTCATCAAACGCCGAACTCTGATGGCCTATTCCCTCATGTGCCTAAGGACTAACTCCCGCGCAGCTTCTCCAAGATCCAACGATCGGCGGGATTTTGCGAGCCTCGCTTGCAAACCCTGGCTGTCAATTCTCCTTCCTGAGGATTTATTTTTCTCCAAAGCTCTGTTTCTGTTCGAGCCCCTCCTGGGTCCTTCTCCTATGGTATCAAGAAGGAACTATCCCTCCTGAGCTTGTAGACTCTGATTCCCTCAGAGATTTCCCATGCTTTCCTTACTCAACCTTCAACAACTCTCTAAGTGTTGAATTCTTCCGGGTCCAGTGCACTCGTAGCCACAGTAATCCCTGTATTCATGTGCTCAGACTCTCTGCTGAGACTTCGAATCTGGCCTGCACTTCTCATGCACGCTCTAATAACCCAATTCACTTCTGGGCAAGTGAGAATAAGATTTTAACTGTTGAGCCTCATCAACGCACTCTATGCAGATGAATTTGACTGCACTCTATGAAGGAATCTCTTGGCTCAGACAGAGAAACAATTGAAACTCATTCTCCTCTTTCTCACAGACTTCTAATCAACTATGAAATCACATACGCAGCATATCAAAGAAAACGTATGACATAAAACAAACATACATGAGCATAATATCAACACAAAGAAACAATACAAACCATGAAAGTGAATCAAAGACTTCCTTCTATTAATTCAATCTATACATGGATGTTCTTCACAAGTTCTCTTCTCTTCTCTGCTTGCTCTCAATGATGATAATACAATGATACAAAGGAGGGTGCCTATATTCTGTTTTCCCTCTCGAATTCTACAACTATCAAATCTACAATAAATTCCTATCTAACAGCATTAAAACTAATAAATTCCTTCCTATCTACAATACAATACAAGTGTGCTTCATTATGAATGGCTTCATAAAAGAGCGGTGCTACAACTTCCAAATCATTTCAAAAATATATGTGCTAGCACTGTCCAGCTGTTCTCCGCTCTGTGCTGGCTCGCTTGATGAGTGAGCAATGCTCCTGCATCATTACACAGTAAATGTTTTTCCACAGTGAAATGGTAAATTGGAAAAACATTACACAGAAAATGGTTTTCATGGAGAAATTATAAAAGTAAATGTTTTTACAATGAAATGGTGAATTGGGTAAACAAGACATGGTCTTAAAAACCACGGGCATGAAATAAATTATGAAAATTTAATTCTAGAGGATAGAAAAATATTTGGGAATTATTTTTATTTCAAATATATTATTCCCAAATGTTTAATGAGAATATGGATAAATGCAATTATTTTCGAAACATTATGAGTGGAATTTCAAAGAAAACATGGAAGAGGAAGGAGCCGGAGCGTCATAGGAATCTGCAGGGGTCATGAAACGTTTTTTCTGAAAACTATCATTTGTAATCATTGTAGAAGATGAAACGTTTTGTTTCAGTTATTGTAATCAGTTACACACCAAAGGAACTCAAATTGTATAAGTATTATAGGTTCTAAGTGTATTAAGGGAGGAGGCAGAAGTGCAAGGGCACAACTCTGGTGGTTCTGGGCTCTATTTAATTTTTTTGGGACTGAATTGAACACATATGCAGAAGCATTTTGAACTATTTATGAAAAGATTCTAATGGCTATGATATGAGTTTTGTCTTCCTTCATTGTTTGTATTTTCTGTGATCTTTTATTCCATATGTATTTTCTTCTGTTTAAATTGGAGAGTTAAAAGCCTAGAATTTGTCTTGTGACACTCTCGGCTGAAGAAATTTAAATAGTGTGTATTTCTTCCTAAGTAATTCATAATTCATTTGATTAATGCTATGATGCAGTTACTTGTTTTCCCCCTTTCCTCTTACACTCTGTAAATTTGAATTTACAACTCAGTATCATTGCCTCATTTAGCCTTTATCCCTTGGATATTTCTACTTGCTGAGCATTATTTTCATTCATTTTCATAAATTTTGACTCCATAGCCCTATGTGTTCCTCCCCTTCTTAGCCAACGACTTTATATAAATCCCCCCAAAAAAACAAATCTAGCCACCGATTCCCATAGATATATCAAGTGACATGAGAGAGCCCTCTCCGAGTTGAACCGGCTATTTTTCATCTCTAAAGCTGGTTGAAATAGTTACCCCTGTCGTTTGTTTGACAATCGAGCAGATTTACAGGGTGCTAACAGATACGTTTGCTTTTATGGTCTGGATATTGTAACATAGATCTTGAGAGTTGCTCTCATCTGTTGGTTGTAGGCATTTAATGTAATGAATGTAAAGTAGAGGTAGGCTTTAATTCGATTATATAGCTTGAAGTTGTAGGAGGGAAAACTCAAGAAATCTCCCTCGTATGTATTGTATTTTATCATTATTCACATAGTAGTTAGAAGCAATAGAGAAAGAGAGCATAGGAGAACAGAGAATAACAAATATTGTAGAAGTTGTATGATCAGATAGTTGTTGCTATTGAATCCATGTATAGAACCACTTGAATTAATATAAGAATGCTTTGATCCAATTTCAGGGTGTTGCTACGGCCATTGTTTGCATCTATTGAATTGTATGTTTACAGGTTTCTCAAACACTCTATTATGCATTTGTTTCAATGATGTGTGTGTATCTATGATTTCATGTTGAATGTATGAATTTTGTGAGAGGGAGAGTGTAAGTTTCAATTGTTTCTATTCCTGAGAATTCCTGCAAGGAGTGCAATGAAATTCCACAAGGAGTGCGTTGACAAGATTATGAGTTTATCTCAGAAAAACTTTGGAGGGATACCGTTGTCTTATACCAATAGAAGTGCAATTATAGCATAGATTCATGCAAGGTGTGCACAGGCCAGACTGAAATCTTAGACTTTTCCAACTGAGTGAGTGGATGAAGAACTTTTGTTGCAAGGAGTGCGCAGGGTTGGAAGACATCAGATAATCAGAGATTATTGTGGAAGTCGTAAGGACTGTGTGCAAGAATTACTTAGAATCCTTGAGTTTGTAGCAAGAATCAAGCTCAGAAGGGATATAGACTTCGAAGAGTTTGAAGGAAGGATGAGGTTCATAGTCACCTTGCAGAATCAAGATCAGGAGGAAAGACGCTGAGTTATTTGGCCAGGAAAGTATCGAGAAGCTGAACGGACGATGGAAAATCTCAGAGGGAGAATCGTCGATACCAGTGGACCATTAGATCTAGTGGAGTTGCAGGAAGGATAAAGGAGAGATTCTTTCAACACTTGCAAGATCATGAGGGATAGAATCTATTAGATCGGGAGGGGCGTGAGACATTGATTTGAGGCACTCTGAAATTTTGGCATTTCGGGAATCAGGAGTGTGGAGGAAACAACTACCCGGAAGTCGCGATACATGAAATCCCGACACGATTTGGACTGTCGATCATAGAGAGAATCAAGACCGTTGATCTGGCATACACGGTCATTTCAATTTTGGATATCGGGAGAAGGAGAGAGGGCCACTTCACAAATCTCGGATACGCAAAATCCCGACGCACTCGGAGGTTGGGCCCCAGGTCACAGTCGAGGATCACATCTTGAGAACTTAAGGGAGGAGCTAGGGACCATTAGCCCATTTCAGGATTTCGAGAACTGGAGGAGTCAGGACACTTTGTAACAGAAGTCCTGACATCACGAAACGCGATGCACCTTCTGGGGTTAACTCTGTGGTCACGAGGGGTGGAGGTTTACACCTAGCTCTTCTGTGTGTGGGTGTAACTTCTAAAAGGATCTGTGGTTATATGTGTTGAAGGTTCCAGCTGGGAATCAAAGAGCCACTTCTGCTCAAAGGAATTCAAGATCCATAGTCCAGGAGGTCAGCAGAACCTGCTAAGGTAGGGGCACTGCGTCAGGTGGTAGGAGAGCCAACAAATTTTGTTTTATGTAGAGATAAGACAGAGGACAGTTGTGATTTGAATTTTGCATGGACAGATTGAAACAATGCCGCCAAGAAGACGTCAAGAAATAATTTTACCTGATCCATCCATGGAAAGGGAGATGAGAGAACTCCGTGCTTGATTGGATGCTATGGAGACAACACAGAGGCAAACACCTGATACAGGAGATATCAGTGAGGCTGAAAGTGAAAATGAAGAAGGACCTGAAGAAGAAGTTGTATCCAAATATGCAGCAGGAGAACATCTATTCAAAGTTGTTGCAAGAATAGATGCCAGAGAAAAAATGGATATTCCAATGTATGAAGGCAACTTAGACATTAAGGAGTTGCTAGATTAGTTTAGAGCTCTGGATAAATATTTCGATTATGAATATATTGAAGAGGATAGAAAAGTAAAGAACGTTGTCACTAGAATGAAAGGGCAAGCAACACTGTTGTGGGATGAACTGCAGGCTGGTAGGCGTTGCAAAGGCAAATAAAGAATTAAAAGCTAGGATAGGATGGTCGCGAAGATGAAATCCAAATTCATACCCAGATATTACCAAATCAATTTGTTCTGAAGAATGCATAATTTGAGACAGAAAGGGATGACAGTAAAGGTATACACTGAGGATTTTTATAAGATAAACATTAGAGCTAGTCATCATGAGAGTGATGATGAAAAGGTCGCCAGATATATGAATGGTCTGAGATATGACATTCAGGATGAGATTAGCATGGTGACGATTAGGAATGTGGAAGATGCTTATCAGGTTGCTCTGAAAGATGAAGAGAAATTGGTCTGAAAGAAAGGTCAGAGGGTCAGAGGTAGAAGTCAGAAAAGACGAAAAGAAGTTGCCTAAGACAAAGTATAGAAGCCCAAGGATGAAGAGAAGAAACCTCATAACCACCCAGAAAGGGGAGGAAGTTCACAAGGAAGACAATATGCCGACAGGAATAGTTTTTTGAGAGCAAGAGGAAGAGAAAGAGGTAGAGAAGGTGAAATAAAGTGTTTTGTTTGTGGAAAGATCAGACACAAATCTTGGGAACATATCGATAGAAAAATATATTGAGGAGGAGAAGCTCACATTTCAGAAGCATAAAGGAGAAATGTTGAGGCAGAAGATGCAGAAGGCGAAAGATCCTTAATGATGAGGAAAATTATCTTGAAGCCAGAGAAGGAGGTGAAGAATCCAGTCCAAAGGAACAGTTTATGTAGGACTGCTTGCAAGGCCAAGGATAGGGTATGCAAGGTAATAGTTGATAGTGGAATCACAGATAATTTAGTATCCACGGAGATGGTGGAAACGTTGGAATTGGAGACAGTTGCACATCCGAGCCCATATAAAGTTTCATGGTTGCAAAAAGGACATCAGGTAACAATCACTAAACAGTGTTTAGTTGAATTTAACATAGGGGGATACCGAGATGAGATATTATGTGATGTTATTCCCATGGATGTCTATCATATTTTGCTGGGGAGGCCATGGCAATATGACAGAAATGTTATTCATGATGGAAGAAATAACATCTATACCTTGGAAAAGAATGGTAGGATGCATATGTTGCTACCAATTGAAGACAAGAAGGTGAAAGAAGAAGAAAGAAATGCTATACTTATCATGAGTGGGAAGGAAATTCTGGATGAAGTCAAAAAAGCTGAAGAAATGCAGTTTGTTGTGGTAAGAAAACCTAGAGTCATCTTGACCAGTACTTCGATAAATGATCTACCTGAGGAAATTCAGGAACTGCTGGAAACTTTCACTGATATAGTGGTGGATGATTTACCTTGTTCATTGCCACCCATCAGAAGTATAATCCATCACATTGACCTTATACCAGGAGTGATTTTACCAAACAAAGCAGCGTACAAATTCATGTCGTAGGAGAATGAAGAAGTCAAGAAGCAAGTCCAGGATTTGATGGACAAAGGGTTGATCAAAGAAAGCTTGAGTCCATGTGTTGTGCCAACAGTGTTAATTCCGAAGAAGGATGGTGGATGGAGGATGTGTACAAACTCAAGGGCTATAAACAAAATCACCATTAGGTATAGATTTCCTTTACCCAGGATGGATGACTTGGTGGATTGCTTGAGCGGGCAAATTTTTTTTCAAAAATTGATTTGAAAAATGGATATCATCATATTCAAAAGAGGGAAGGTGATGAATGGAAGACATCATTCAAGACAAATGAAGGACTGCATGAATGGCTTGTCATGCCGTTTGGCTTGACGAATGAACAAAGTAATTTTATGAGATTAATGAACGAAGTCTCGAAAGATTCCATTGGCAAATTTGTAATTGTGTATCTTGATGATATATTGATCTTCAGTAAGATTGTGGAAGAACATTTGAGACATTTAACTCTAGTGATGAGAAGGTTGCAGCAAGAGAAGTTGCTGATAAATTTGAAGAAGTCGTCTTTCATGAAGAAGGAACTCATTTATTTGGGTTTTTTGATCTCGTCAAATGATTTGAAGATGGATCTAGAGAAGGTAAAAGCAATCAAAGAATGGCCATCACCAAGGAATATCCTTGAATTCAAAAGATTCCATGGACTAGCCAGTTTTTACAAGAAGTTCATTAGAAATTTTAGTGGGATTAGTGCACCAATGATGGACATAGTCAAGAAAAGACATAAATTTTTTCATTGGACAGAGGAAGCGGAAAAAAATTTCATGTTTTTAAAGGAGAAGATAACCGAACAACCAGTTTTGGTTCTGTAAGACTTTAGTAAGATATTTCAAGTCAGATGTGACACAAGTGGATTTGCAGTTGGATCATTCTTAAGTCAAGACAATAGACCAATTGCATACTTTAGTGAGAAGTTGAACGAGGCCAAGATGAAATATTACACATATGATAAATAGTTTTATGCAGTCATACAGGCGCTGAAGCAATGGAGGCACTACTTGGTTCTGAAGGAGTTATTTTTGTATAGCAACAATCATGCCTTACAGTTCATAACCAAATAGGAGAAATTGAACCAGAAACATGCAAAATGGGTTGAATTTATGCAGAACTTTACTTTTTTTATAAATCACATTTCTGGAACTGCTAACAAGGTTGTTGATGCATTGAGTAGGAAATGTTTGATTCTATAGGAATTTTGTTTGAAGACCTTATGTTTTGATAGCCTTAAGGATATCTACAAAGATGATCTAGATTTCAAGGAGGATTACTAAGCATGTGAGAATCCTTTTCTGAGAGATAGAAGCCAATGGATTGAATATTTAATTCAGGGTGGATTGTTATTTAGAGGAAATCAGTTGTGTATCCCGAAGAGTTCTATGAGAGAAAACCTTTTAAAGGAAAAACATGGTGGGGGATTGGTTGGACATTTCAGCCATGAAAACAACATTGTGCAATTGAACAGTTTATATTATTGGCCAGGGATGAGGACAAATGTCAAGAAATTTGTCAACAGATGTAGAATTTTCCAGCATGCAAAGGGGAAAAGACAAAATACAAGGTTGTATCAACCATTGACGATACCAGAGAGACCGTGGGACACGGTAAGCATGGATTTTGTGTTAGGACTGTCGAGGACATAGAGAGGTTGTAATTCCATATTCTTGGTAGTCGAAAAATTCTCAAAAATGGCACATTTTATTCCATGTCATAAAACCAGTGATGTAACACACATTGCAAATATGTTTTTCAAATAATTTGTTTGAATTCATGGTTTACCCAAGAGTATTGTTTCGGATAGGGATACCAAATTTTTTGGTCATTTCTAGATGACACTATGGAAGAAGTTGGGGACATATTTATCTTTTAGCTCAGCATATCACCCTCAGACGGATGGACAGACTGAGGTAGTAAATCGAAGTTTGGGGGACTTATTGAAGATTTTAGTAGTTGAACATCACAGTCAATGGGATCAGATTCTGCCACAAGCAGAATTTGCATATAATGACTCATCTAACCAGAGCACAGGACAGAGCCCATTCCAGATAATGTATGGAATGTAGCCAAGAGGAGTATCTGAGTTGAGAGACTTAGAGCAGAGTGATTTTAGGAGTGATGGAGCGAAAGATTCTGCAGCATAGATGCAGGAGCACCACAGTAAGATTAAAGAGTAGTTGCAGAATTCCAACCAGGAATACAAATGTAGAGAAGATCGACACATAAGAGAGCTTCAGTTTGAAGTGGGAGATTTAGTCTTATCACATATAAGAAAATAAAGGTTCCCAAGGGGAACATATAATAAACTGAAGATGAAAAAGATATGACCGTCTAAGAGTTTACAAAAATTTGAGGCAAATTCCTATGAGATAGCATTGACAGATGGTGTGGGAATATTGCCCATATTCAATGTAGAAGATATGTATCCTTACAGAGAAGATGAAGCATGAGGAGAAGAGAATCAGAAGGAAATTCAGTGGGTTAAATAGATGCCTGTAGCTGAAAGTCGCAGATGGAAAAGATCATTGATTAGAGAGTTAGCAAGAAGACCCACAGAAAAACATATCTTGAATATTTGGTAAAATGGAAAGGACACCCGATTGAGGATGTCAGCTGGGAAAGTGAAGAAAATATCCATAAACATTGACAGACGGTGCAGGATCTCATGGACAAGAGTCCATGCATTTTTCAGCTAGAGGAATATGATACAGGAGCATCACAAGCAAGCACAAGTGGAGGACAATTAGATATGCACCAACGCGCATTTTGAAGATGTTTTGAATTTGAAAGGATGAAACATTAATATAATATCTGGAAAATATATGTTTGCTTTTATGGTTTGGAGATTGTAATGTAAATCTTGACCATTTCTCTCATCTTTCGGTTGTAGGCATTTAATGTAATGAATGTAAATTAGAGGTAGGATTTAATTTGATTAGATAGCTTGAGGTTGTAGGAGGGAAATTTTGAGAAAGCTCCCTCGTATGTATTGTATTGTATCATTATTCACATAGTAGTTAGAAGCGATAGAGCAAGAGAGCATAGGAGAGCAGAGAAGAACAAAGATTGTAGAATTTGTATGAGCAGATAGTTATTTCTATTGAATCCATGTATAGAAGCACTTGAATTAATATAAGAATGCTTTGATCCAATTTCATGGTCTTGTTATGGCCATTGTTTGCATCTATTGAATGGTATGTTTACAGGTTGCTCAAATACTTTGTTATCCATTTGTTTCAATGTTGTGTGTGTATCTATGATTTCATGTTGAATGTATGAAGTCCGTGAGAGGGAGAGTGTAATTTTCAATTGTTTATCTTCCTAAGAATTCCTGCAAGGAGTGCACTGAAAGCCCGCAAGGGGTGCTTTGACAAGATTCTGAGTTTATCTCAGAAAAAATGTATAGGGATATTGTTGTCTTATACCAACATAAGTGCAAGTATAGCACAGAGTCGTGCAAGGTGTGTGCAGGCCAGACTGAATTCTTACACTTTTCCATCCAGGTGAGTGGTTGAATATCTTCTATCGCAAGGAGTGCACAGGGTTGGAAGACATCAGATAATCAAAGATTATCGTGGAAGACGTAAGGAGTGCGTGCAATAATTCCTTCGAATCCTTGAGTTTGTAGCAAGAATCAAGCTCAGGAGGGATAGAGACTTCGAAGAGTTTGAAGGAAGGATGAGGTTCATATTCACCTTGCAGAATCAAGATAAGGAGGAAAGACGCCGAGTTGTTTGTCCAGGAAATTATCGAGAAGCTGAACAGACGGTGGAAACTCTCATAGGGAGAATCATCGATACCCATGGACTTTTAGATCAAGTGGAGTTTCAGGAAGGATAAAGGTGAGATTCTTTCAACACTAGAAAGCTCAGGAGGGATAACAAGCATTAGATCGGGAGGGTGTGATCCGTTGATTTGAGGTGCTCTGAAATTTCAACATTTCGGGAATCGAGAGTGTGGATGAAACAACTACTCGAAAGTAGCGATACGCGAAATACCGACACGATATGGATTGTTGATCATGGGGAGAATTAGGACCGTTGATCTGGCATACACGGTCATCGCGATTTTGGATATTGGGAGAAGGAGAGAGGGCCACTTCACGAATCCCCAATACACAAAATCCCGACGCACTCGAAGGTTGGGCCCCAGGTCGCAGTCGAGATTCACATCAGGAGAACTTAAGGGAGGAGCTAGGGACCATTAGCCCATTTTGGGATTTAGGGAAATGGAGGATCCAGGACGCTTTGAAAGGAAAGTCCCAACATAGAGAAACACGATGCACCTTTTGGGGTTAAGTCTGTGGTCATGACGGGTGGAGGTTTATGCCTAGCGCTTGTGCATGTGGGCATAAATTCAAGAAGGACCTGTGGTTATATGTGTTGAAGGTTCCAGCTAGGAATCTAAGATCCATTTTGGCTCAAAGGAATTCAATATCCATAGGTCGGGAGGTCAGCAGACCCTGCTGAGGTGGGGGCACTGCGTCCTCTACTCAACACCCGACAATTAGCTCAAAATAAAATCACTTTATCTACTAAAAGCAGAGTTGAGTAATCAACTAAACATGCAATGGAAACATAGACAAGGAAACCAAATCAAGCACATAAGAACAACAAGATTTTTAGGTAAACCCCTGGAAAAACCCCAAAGGGAAAACTAGTCCAATGATTCTTTTATTAAGGTCAAATCATGGCACCCGTAGTAGGAAAAATGGCCTACTAAGAGAATTATACATTGCAGACAAACCTAGAAACACGTTTGTTGTTGTACGACCTATTCTGGCACGTTTCCGGAGAAATCCATGACTTTTCTTTCTATGACCCATGGACATCTGCGACTTGCCCTTCTGTGACCCATGGATATCCCCAACTATCTAAACGATGACCCACAGATATGTATGGAAATCTTGCATGATTCTGCTCTTCCCCATAGCTTCTTTCCTCTGAAACCCACCTGCAACTGCTTATGTTCTCTCTCCTCCTTGACCTGTATGATCTCTTGATGAAATTCCTTCTCCACTTATCAAGATCTTGAATCACAATCATTTTTCATCCAACACTCTCATCAATACTTGGATGAAATCTCTTCACCCAACCAGTGACATCTCCGCACTCTAGTGTAAGCAAAAGTCATTCTTTGCTCCTACACTCCTCACACTAGAAAAAATCCTTCTTTGATATCCTCAACCTTGTTCTCTCACCAAAGTGACTTCCTCTCAAATTCATGACTGTTTCAAATCCCTCAACACAATTCTCTCACAAGTGTATCTCACACAAGTGTCTTCCTCCTTCTCCTTATCCTTTCTCCTATAATCAAGAACTACAATATATTTCTAATATTCAAAGATATCTATGGTTGAGATTACTTCTCACACTGACTTAAGATTTAGATTACATGTTTCATGTTCCTTAAATAACTCAATTCACTTAAATAAATAATTTTTTTCTTTAATTAATTCCTTTTAACTAAAGTAAACGCAAGACTAGAAGATTCTTTGACGAATTCCTCGTTATAGACACATGCCAATGTGGAAGTATTTGTCTGATGATACCAAAAGCAACAACACTCCCTCTTAGCAAGGAAGGTACTTCTCCCACCTAGAATTGGCTCTATCTTCTCTACCATATCCGATACCATGCCTTCTCTCCAATACACCTGATTGGTTGCTCCCTGTGACACAGAAGCTATCCCTGCCATGATGGTCTGACCTGTCTATAAAGAATCACTATCGTTAAGCATGCTCTTATATGTCTCCTGTTTCTGAGCATCCTACATGGTCATATCATACCATGACTCCTTCTTGATTGACTTGGAAGGTTTTTCCTTCACACTTGAACCTAAAGGTTGACTCCCTCTTAGCTTCTCAACCTTTGGAGCTACCTACTCCCTGTTCTCTATCACTATGTTGTTGGCAATTTCTCTCATAGGCTGGCCCTTTAGCCTATACAAATTTCTCTTTCTAACTCCAAATACAATTGCTTTGTCTGAGTTAGATCCTTTGGGCATGATAATCTCCTTTCCATCCTAGAACATTATGTCAAATCCATTCTTCTCAATTACTAATACTAAGATCACACTCCTCTTGAGTTATGGAACCCACAACACATCCTGCACTCTCAATGTGCCTCCTGACTCCATCCAAAATGGCACTGTTCCAAATCCCTTCACTACATGCTTGGTCCCCATACCAAATTCCACATGAATATCTGAGTCAGACTCTATGAAGCTCTCAAACACCTCTCATGCTCCTGTCATATGACATGTGTCTCCATTATCTATCAACCATGCACCATCTGATATAGTGCCCAAGGAAGTATGGGAAATAATTAACAACTTTGTTTGTTCAAACTTCTTGTAAAACTCATCCAATTGAGTATTTGTCAATGCAACTACCTTTGAATGCATTTCATTTCCCCCCCTTCTTCTTGTGCGAACATTTCCCTGCATAATTTCCAAACTTGTGACATGCAAAGAACTTGACTTTGCTCGTGTCCTTCTTCTTCTTACCATCTTGAGAGATCAACTGTCCACTGGAAATGTTCCTGAAATTTTCATTCCTTGCTTGGATATCAATGATCTAAAAATCCTTAGACACCACTTATTGCTGAAAATATATACATGCAGTATCTAACTTGTTTCTGTATAATTTCTAGGATCTATTAAGGTGATTGCAAAATTTTGAGGTTGTGCTCTTTACCCAAAACTCATAAATCTGAATATTATATTGAACTGGAAATGAGATGACATAATAGAACTCAAATTACAATGTTGAGAACATATTTTGTTTCATCTTCAGTTCCTTTCAAAACAATTAATCTGCTTATCTTCATCCCAAAATACTCAAAAATACCATGTAAATGGACCAAATAAGTCAATATTGGGGATGCTTCGAAAATTTGCTACTCAATGCAAAAACAAAGTTCATAATTGAAATCCTTGTGAAATTCTAAAACTTTTGACTGTAAAGTTGACCACTTTCCAAACTAGCTCAATTTTGTGTCTCCTAGCACACAAAACAATGCATTAAATACTCATAAATGACATATTTAGTACAAAGTTTAAAAAAAAAACTCAAATCACAAAACATACCTCATATTCAGGATCCTTGTGAAAAATCATGCTGAATCGATATAAGACACTTGAAATTCCGTCAATGTACCATTTGGCATGCTTTACGATGCAACACCAAACTTGGCTTGTACCTACACGTAATTCTGTACAGTATCGAAATACATGCCCTATCCTTGCCTCGAACACCATGAAATCTCATAATTTGTGCCTCGGGATGTGTTTTGGCCTTGGGATTCATGCCAAATATATAGGCTCGGTCCTAACCCCCATATTCATAACAATTGGCAATTGATTACTATTTTTGGTGGGAATCCCACTAAACATGGGGTTGTTGTTGTAGTGGTTAGAACCACCCGCTATTATAGTGGAGGTTTGGGGTTCAATCCTCCATATGGAATATATTTTAGTTATGTATCTGTTTGTTTGTTTTAATACATATGGTATATATATATATAGTTTTTATATATTACAAATAAACCTCCCACACAATAAGTGTTAAGCCCTGCAGACTCAGGTGTTGGTCGCATGGTGTAACATTTGAACCAGGGGTTGGGGCTATCCCTCGACCCCTTTTCTCCCCCATATAAAACTTTTACATCAATTCAAATATAATGTATCTTATATATATATATATATATATATATATATATATATATATGTTAAGTTCTATGGTTTTGTGCAATGGTTGTGGGAGATTTGTTAAGATGTGGAGGTTTGGAGGTCATGTGGTCAATTCCCCTAGACTCCGTACTAATTTTACACAATATAAACCATCACTAGCCAATGGGAGGTTGCCACATGGTGACCTCTCATTGTCCCTCCTATGCCATGTGTCAACAAACTATTAGACCACTTGGATGCCAACTCATCTTCCCAGTCAACTGATCAGTCCACATGGCACCTTGGGGTGTGGCCACAATATCTCTATGGTTGTGCCACATGTCACTATAGGACATGACACATGTCCTTTTACTCCTTTGACTTTTGAGTTTGACCTGGTTGCCTTGAACTTTGATTCCCCATAACTTTTGCATACAAGCTCTGTTTGACTTGTCATTTATGTCATTGGAAAGATGACGACGAGATTTACACAATGATTCTATTTTTGAGATGATTTGAGAAATTCAAATTTTGATAATTTATGGATCCCCTGGGACCTCTGTGAGTAATTCAAATCCTCCTAGACCTTTGTGAGCATTCCTTAGATCCTCCTGGATCAAGTAAGGGAAAATTTCTCATGATGGCTACTCTTTAAACCATCCCTGGACTCTAATCGAGTCTCCTTCTGAATACAATCAGTCCATAGTCTATCAGACCATGGCACTATCTCTCATGCACAAATCCCCTGCAAAAAAGGTTCCCAAGACTTGGGAATACATCTCAACTCTACATTCACCAACTCAACATCATGTACTATCTTTCAAATCGCTACAATCTAAGCTTGGATCTATTTAATCTTCATAAGATAATTCACAGCTGTGTCCTCACTGGACGTCCTAACAACTTGAATTCGATGCTTCAAATGTAGCAACTTGCCTATATTCTTGTTTTGGTATAGACTCACCAAAGCATCATACATTTCCTTGGAAGATTTATTCTCAACAATGTGTGGAATCAAGTGATCCTTTACATATTCTAGAAACACCCGCTTGGCCTTCACTTCCTTCTTCATGTGAACTGGGGATCAGTAGGACTTGCAACCACAGTCTCAACATACTCTTTGAGGTCATTCTCCTCTAATAGAAGAAGAATCCTTGCCATCCAAGACTGAAAGTTAGTTGCCCCTTCTAAACTGTCCTCAATCTTCAATGTTTTCACCATCTCCAAGGTCTAATATGATAACCCTCTATAGAAACTGCCTCTATACTGACCTATATGGTTGTTTCCCTAAAATCTATCCTTTGATTTCCCATGTTGGTTATTTACCTAATAATATTTGTTCTCTTGGTTTCCTCCTTTTAGGGACTAGGCTCCCTCTATCCTTCAAAGCCTCGACTCTGATACCATGTTCAAATTATTCCTAAGTGGACTCAATTCTTGGTATGCACTAATACCATGTTGATTTTTTACCACTCTACTCAACACTTGACAGTTAGCTCAAAATAAAATCACTTCATATACTAAAAGCACAACTGATTAATCAACTAAACATGCAACAGAGACATAAACAAGGAAACCAAATCAAACACATAAGAACACCAAGATTTTTGGGTAAACCCCTAGAAAAACCGTGGAGGGAAAAACAGTCCAACGATGTTTTTATTAAGGTCAAATTAGGGCTCCCGTAACAGGGAAAATGGCCCACTGAGAGAATTATACACTAGAGACAAACTTGGAAACACCTGTCCCAAGAAATCCACGAATTTCCCTTTTGTGACCTGAAGATATCCATGAATTTCCCTTCCATGACCTGCGGATATGTATGGAAATATCATATGCCAAGTTTTGTACGACTTTGCTCTTCCCTATGGCTTATGTCCTCTAAATCCCACCTACGGTTTCTTCTGCTCTCTCTCCTCCTTGACCTGTATGACCTCTAGATGAAAGTCCATCTCCACCTATCAAGATATTGAATCATGATCCTTTGTGATCCAACCCTCTCGTCAATACTTGGATGAAGTCTCTTCACCCAACTAGTGAGATCTCCTCACTCTAGTGTAAGCAAAAGTCCTTCTTTTCTCCTACACTCCTCACACTAGAAAAAGTTCTTCTTTTCTATCCTCAACCTTGGTATCTCAACAAAGTGACTTCCTCTCAAAGTCCCGAATGTTTCAAATCCCTCAACACAAGTCTCTCACAAGTGTATCTCACACAAGTGTCTTCCTCTTTCTCCCTAGCCTTTCTCTCTTAATCATGAGTTACAATCTATTTCTAATCTTCAAAGTGATCTACCGTTTCAATACTTCTCACACTCACTTAAGATTTAGATTACATGTTGCATGCTATGCATGTTCCTTAAATAACTCAATTCACTAATAAATTTCTCTTTACTTTAATCAATTCCTTTTAACTAAAGTAAACTCAATACTAGAAGATTATTTGATGACTTCCACATGTTGAACACATGCCAATGCGGAAGTACCTTTCCGATGCTACCACAAAAATAAACACTCCCTCTTAGTGAGGAATGTACTTCTCCCACCTAGAGTTGGCTTTATCTTAGCTACCAGACCCACTACCATTCCTGCTCTTAATATGATATGGTGGTATCCTAATTTAATATCTAGCTTTGTAAAATAAGCCAATCCATGAAGCTCATCTAATAGCTCATCAATATTTTCAATAGGGAATTTATCCTTTATGGTGATTTTTTTTATATCGTTATAATCAAGACACATCCTCCAATAATTATCTTTTCTTCTCACCATCACCATTAGAGTTGAAAATGAACTCTTTCTTGGTTGAATAATACCTGAATCCAACATGTCTTGTACTAGTTTCTCAATCTCCCCCTTTTGTTGATGAGGATATATATAAGGTATTTTATTACGAGGATCACTTCTAGGTATTAGTTCAATTTGATATTCGTGATATTTAGATGGAGGTAGACCTTTAGGAATTTCTTGAAAGATCCTATAGTTCTTTTCCAAGGTGCATCTTAATTTCTCTAGAATATTTTCATCTTCCTACTTAACTTCCATAGAATAAAGTTTAACCACAACTCCCTTTCTACCCCTTTTTAGGAGCTTTTCCATTATATGAGAGCTCATGACTTGAGAAGGTCCAAATTTTAACCCTTTGAGTTCATATTGAATTCTTTCCAATTTAAATCTCATGAATAATTCGTTATAGTTTGTAGAAATTGTACCTAATCTTATCAACCATTGAATCCCTAGAACAACATATACACATCCAATGGTAAAGGTATACATTGAGATTTCCAAATTATATTCTCCTGTACTTATTTTATGTTGTGTCATTTTCTTACATAATCAATAGTCCCTCCTTTAGCAACCAAAACTTTAAAATTTGTCATTGGATATACAAAACAATTGAGGTGGTATGCTAATCTTTTATCAATGAAGTTATGGGTACTACCCAAGTCAATGAGCACTATAACCTTTTTTATTCTTAATGAAACCTGCAATATTCAGGGTTTAAGGTGCTAACAACCCTCCCAATGCATGAACATATATTTCACACTTGTATGAATCAATGTTGTGCACAATTTCAGCCTCTATTTCCTGCTCTTTTAAGTTGACAAGTTCTTTATCATTTATTTTTCTAGATGCCTCCACTTCCTCTTCATCATTATTTTCAAAGGTGAACAATTTTGTTTCTTGACATTTATGCCCTTTTGACCATTTTTTGTTACAACCAAAGAATTGTTCTTTTGCTCTTGTTTCATCCATTTCCTTCTGTGATATTTGAGTAGGTTGAGGCACAGTTATCTTATGAACCCCAAAATGATCTTTTCTTTCTATGTATGCTCCAATGGTAGACTTGTGTGTAGCCTTATTCTTGGCTTGAATTTTATGAGCAAATTTCATAGCTTCCGTAATATTTTTAGGATGTTTTAGGAAAATCTCATGTTTAATGTATTCTTTTAACCCACCAATGTAATCTTCCAACAAATGTTCATCTCTTATCCACCCTTGTGGCCAATACCTGGAATTCTAAATTATAATCTTCAATATCACCTAAGTGTTTGATTCTTGTCAATTAACTGAAGTAGTCTTGTTCCCAAACTTTCCCATATTGTGATTCTAAGTCTCTTTTAATTAAACTCCAAATATAGTGATAAGAATGGGGCTTCCTTTCAATGACCCATTGATACTATTGATATGGTTTTATCTCAAAGTTCAAAGTTTCTATGTGAATCCTCAGCTTCTCATTCATAATATTATGCATTTTAAAATACTTCTCTATTTTTTCCACCCAAGTAAAGACATTTGTTCCATAAAACTTCCTTAATTCAACCTTGGGAAGGTTCACCCCTTTCAGATACCATCCATAAGTAACTCCATTATTGGAGTTGAATCCCCCTAGAAAATTCTTATTATTGGAAAGTTGTTCAACTTGAATACTACCTTTATTTTCATGAGTCCATTCATACACCTTATCAATCTTAGAGAACCTCCCATTTAAGGATTTTATAATATTCTATTCCATTTGTTCCAATTTTCCATCCATTTTATGTTTCAACTATTCCATCGTTTTTTTTATATGTTCCTTATTTTTTTCCATCTTTCTTTCCATCAGTTCCTTATTTACATACATATTTCTTTCCATTTATGTTTGAGTTTTCATCAAATCAACCTTTTTCAATGACCTGTCATTCAATTCATCAATTTGGTTATTCAATTTAGATAGTTGGTTTGCATCTCCTCATTTTCTTCATGAGTCATGGAGGAGATTTTTGGAGGTTTAATTGGTGAAGTAAATTTTGAATCTTTTTTGGAGCCATGGAAACAATTTATTGGGCCTTTTCCTCTTTATAAAAAATTATGGTTATCCTTAAGGAGTGAGCTCACTAGAAAAGGTTATAGGGTATTGAGGACAAAGGAGTGTTGAGTGTTATAGCTCTCTAATATACGTGTGAGGTACAACAGTATTACTCATCCCAATATCATAGGGCACTAACTAAGGAAGCTCAACCATGCCCTTAGACATACTACCCAACTATGCATGTACTAGAGAGTGGTCTCCCCGAGTGTTGTTCTTGGTGTACTATAGAAAAAAGACAGTCGAATATCTTATCTAAGGCTGGTTTCAGGTATACCTAGGGGACTTCCTATATACCCAATGGTACATGGAAGTGAGATTCTATCAATAGGTAATGTCTAATGTGGTGTTAGTGCTCTGTAATTTTCCCAAGGTTGTGATGGTAGTCACAGAGGCAACATCAAAACCGCTTCGAGTCAGGGATCTAGCCCTCCGAGACTCAAAGAGGGATCTCTCTGTCTGATATAACTTTTTTTTAATAGGTATTAGGCTAGTTATGCAGAATAGGGTTATGTTCTTGGGGTTTTCTGGTTGAGACAACAAAAGAAGCCCATTGGGCTATGGGGTCTGTGACAAGTTTGAAATTGAACACAGGTCTATAAGGTATTTTCACAGGGCAAGGTAATGCAGACGTTGGATTCTTTAGAAATAAAGTGATGTAAAAGAGGAACAAACAAGATAATCAACTATAACAAAAAAGAATCCAAGAATTTCTTCATTATAGTATCAGAGGAAAACATTAAGATTCTCAAAAGCACTGCACAGAGTATTAGGGATAAATTCTGCGTTAAATCTCCTTTTGAAAATTAGAAAGAGAGAAACATAATGAAGAATTATTAGAATCACATTCGACGAAGCAAGAAAACTTCACAAATCGTCGACACACAAGAATCCTGTGAAAAAGTCCCTTTGTATTCCTGGTGAATCAGAAAAATGTTACGGGGAATAGCCTTCCTGGGCGTGAGATCAACAACCTTTACATTAAAAATCATCTCTGAATAAATAGGGGAGATCCCCCAACAAGTTTCGAGAGTCGTTTTTAACCGCCTTGGCCAAAAATAGCCATAAATCCCACAAAATCTGGAACTGTCCACCATGAAAGACGGACCGGTTTTCTGCGAAAAAGGGGTCCGAACAGATGTTTGTTTCTATTCAACGATGACACCTGGGAAAAAAATGAAGGATTTTATTGTAGATGGGCATGTTCTGGACAAAAACCTCCTTCGGTTTCACCAAAATCGTCCCGAGCTGGTCGTAACAGCTCCCGCAAAATCAGGACTGTAACGAAAAAGTGAAAATCTGGAAAAAAGGGCCTTGAAGATGGCTTTGATTCTCCCTTCTCGTGGCACCTGTGAAAAAACTGAGAGAGGTTTTTGTTCTACATCCTATTAAAGATAAAAACCTCTCTTGGTTTCTTAAAATTCATTTTCATTTTCCAAAAAACATCCTTGGACAAAGACATGCTAAACAAGCGAAAATAGGGAAAAAAATGACAAAGGCGGTTTTTTTTTAGGATGGGTGGTATTCCGGACCCCCCCTGAGGTGGTAAGCAGTTTTAGGGGGGGGGGTGTCCACTAGAATAAGGAGCTGACACCTGTATGGGGGGTGGTTTTGGCATACAACCATTCCGGACCCCCCCTCTCGTTAAAGTTCAGATGGTGAGGGGGGGTCCGGAAATTTTCTCGTTCATTGATTTTGATTTATGATTTTCATGTGGACTTTGATGTGAGCGGGAGTTGGGGGTGGGTATACTTAGGATAATGTAGGCTTTTAAGTTTTGTTTTTTTAATATTTTTTCTTATTATATGTGTTTTATTGTGTATGTTTATTTAATATAATTTGTATTATATTTAATTTGTTTTTTTTTTGTTTTTTGTTTTTGTTTTTATATGTTTTGTTATATATATATGTTTTATATTGCATTTTAATATTTAGTTCGTTTTATGTTATTTAATGTTTTTTTATTAATTTTATTTTATATGTTTTATTTTGTTTATTGTTTTTTCCTTTTATTTAATTTTTATGTTTTTTATTTTAATATATGTTTTCTATTGTTTTATTAATTTGTTTTATTTAATCTAAAAACTAACCTAGTTATTAATACTAACTTAATTATGAATTAATTAATTACTAGTTAGTCTAACCATTTTGTTTTAAATTATCCTATATTAAACTTTATTACTAGCATTATTAACCTAATGTTTTTAACCTGAGTCTATTTATTCATGGAGGGGTAAGATTGGCCAGAGATAGTCAATGGGGAAAAAGGACAAGGGAGTGAGGGCGCAACATGGATGAAGGATGCAGGAGGTTGATGGGGGAGCGAGTGAAATGAATGGAGGGGAGAAACGAGATCAGCCGAGCCAGACTTCGTCATCACGAGAGAAACGCCAAATCAACAGTTGAAAAATCGAGTTACCTATGATTATAGGTCCCCAACACAGGCTCCACCTGGGGATGGCAGCTCTTTCAAGAGGTGTCAAGAACCACTGAACTCTGAACATGCAGACCGATGCTTTATTCTTTGGGCCATGGAGTCACTGCAGCTACAATATTCGAACTGGCTCAAATTTGACTGGACAGTGAACTAGATACTATCAAATGCAAACTCTGTTAGAAATCATACAATACTGAAAAGATGCTCAAATGACTGAGCTTATTCAAAATTGATACCTACCCTACACTACTGACAATTTCATCATTCTAAATGATACAATAATGCCAATGCATCCAATCAAGTAGTTTTTGAGACCAAAGGACTGTTTGACTGCTCGTTAGCACAGTGAAAAGCGCAACTTGACCTTTTTCCCATCAACTCAAAACTGCAAAGTGAAAAGGCCACTGCTGAAAACATGTTTGATATTTACCATAGAGACCTCAACAAGTACTGCCAGAGATAGATTGAAGCTCTACAGTGAAAAAATTCTCCATATAGGTAGCTATAGGATCAAGGTAGAAATGACATATTCCTTGATTTTTGGATGGCAGCTCTGTCACTGTATCTATGTTATTTTCATCCTCATGAATTTCCTGACATGGCTGCAACTGCTCTGATGGGATTTGTAATGTGACTTCTGTTGAAAAAGACAATGAAGTTGATTGCCTGATCATGTCAATATCATAACATTGTTTTATCCCATAGCTGGATGATGGAGGAAGACTTTGACAACACCAGTCATCCAACACATCAGATATTGGATCCTGTAGAAATTGAACTGACTGTTGCATTGGTTCCACTGCAACTTCTTGATTTTCTATGTATTTATCCTTTAGCATATACGCAAGATTCCTTTTCAAAAACTGAGATGAATTAAAGCATAATGGTACAGATTTATTGTGAATCAACTCATAATTTGTCTCAGGCTCTAAGCTTTCATCAGGAATTTGAAAATCAATGTAGGTCAAGGGCTGCGATTATGGGTTTAGAACAACCTCCATATCCTTAATGGAATTTTCAACTGATTGATCAGATAAATTTTTGTCTTCACTATTTTCAACTGGCCTAGAGTTTCTTTTCAGAAATTGAAAAGATGAGAAACATAAGGGCAAAGTATTTTCACTTACTCTGAGATTTTCTGCACTTTGATCCTTGCTGTCATAATTTCCATGTGCAGATTTATTGTCATATCTGAGCTGTAACTGATCTTCTTCCTGCCAACAACATGTTGGTGGTTTCTCTGAACAGTCAACAACTATTTCAGCCTCATGATCATCATCATACTGGTCACACTTGGGTAAATCATCCATGGATGAAATTCCATTGAACATGAATATCATGTCAGCTGGTTGTTCCTCTGTAAGTTGAGATGGAGCTTCATCTTTGACTGTGTTGTGAATTGAATACATGAAAGAATCATTATTCAAACCATGGTACCAAGGGTGAACAGAAAAATGTTTGGGAACAGTGACCGTCAATGAAACATGATGTCTTTGGACATCAATTTCATCTTTTATATTGATCATCTGCATCATCTCTTCCATGGCACTGGCCAAAATATCCAGTTTAGCTTCTGATGACTTCAGCTGCTCCTTTTCTTTGTTCTTTACCTTTGACCTTTTGATCAACAAGTTGGCCTCCACATCAACTGCAATGTTTTGTATTTCTTCAAGGCTTGCAGTGTTCCTTTCTCTTAATTGGAATCCCATCTTAGGATCGAAGGCATCTGGGAAATGTAATTTGGCTAAACCAGGAGGTGGCCTTACATTCATAGGTATTGAATGATACACCTCATTGAACCTGGTTGAGAACTATTGTACTGTCTCTCTGGGCTTTCTTTTCAAGTGATCATATTCTTTTAGGATGAGGAAAATATTTCCCATGATCACCCACATATCTAAGAAAACTTGCATGAACTGATGAAAATTTCTAATGCTTACAGCTGGAAGATTTCTAAACCAATTTTTAACTTTACCTTGCAAAGAGAGGGAAAAAATTCTGATACATACATCATCATCTTCGACCTCATAAAGGTCAAGGAAATCCTCAAGGTTTTGAATATGTTTTTCAACAGTGATCTTCCCATTTTCTCCATCAAACCTGGGTAGATTATTGATGTAATTGATAGGGAGGTCATGGAGAATAGGAGGAAAATCTAGAGGCTTGTATCGGTCTGGGACTTTTGCAAACACATGAGATGAAGCAATAGGCTCACAACCATCCATAGGTTTATCAAGAGTAAGAGATAAAGCAAGAGGCTTATGTCTCACTAGGGTTTCTACAGGTGCATCTGGGATGTGCACAGGTGTATGAGCATGTACATAATCTACAATTTGGGGTTTAATCTCTTGAGGCTCTTCAGGATGAAAATGATCATCCTTAATTTCAACAATATACTCTATACCAAGATCATGATAAGAGAGAAAGTAATTGCATATGAAACCAAAGATGTCTTGAATGCAATTTGAGCTTGAGTACCTGGTCTTTCTAGGCTGCTTGGTCATGCTTCAGGTTCTTCCTCCAGTGGAGTCTTTGAGTTGGCACTGTCTGGAGCTGATTGGAGTCGCCAGGTGAATGAACTTAGCCTTCTTGTGTCTGGTCACTATCCACCATCAGTGATCAGATCTGGAGCTTTGAAGTGTACTACTGGGGAAATACTTCCCCAGTGGAGTCGCCATTCTGTTAGTGCTCTATAATTTTCCCAAGGCTGTGATGGCAGTCACAGAGGTAACATCAAAACTGCTTTGAGTCAGGTATCTAGCCCTCCGATACTCAGAGAGGGATCTCTCTATCTGATATAACGTTGTTTTAATAGGTATTAGGCTAGTTATGCAGAATAGGGTTATGTTCTTGGGGTTTTCTGGTTGAGACAGCAAAAGAAGCCCATTGGGCTATGGGGTCTGTGACAAGTTTGAAATTGAACACAGGTCTATAAGGTATTTCCACAGGGCAAGGTAATGAAGACGTTGGATTCTTTAGAAATAAAGTGATGTAAAAGAGAAACAGACGAGATAATCAACTATAACAAAAAAGCATCCAAGAATTTCTTCATTGTAGTATCAGAGGAAAACATTAAGATTCTCAAAAACACTACATAGAGTATCAGGGATAAATTCTGCGTTAAATCTCCTTTTGAAAATTAGAAAGAGAGAAACATAATGAAGACTGATTAGAATCACATTCGACGAAGCAAGAAAACTTCACCAATCATCGACACACAGGAATCCTGTGAAAAAGTCCCTTTGTATTCCTGGTGAATCAGAAAAATGTTACACGGAATAACCTTCCTGGGTGTGAGATCAACAACCTTTACATTAAAAATCATCTCTGAATAAATAGGGAATATCCCCCAACAAGTTTCAAGAGTCGATTTTAACCGCCTCGGCCAAAAATAGCCACAAATCCCATAAAATCTGGAACTATCCACCATGAAAGACGGACCGGTTTTCTGCGAAAAAGGGGTCCGAACAGACATTTTTTTCTCTTCAACGATGACACCTGGGAAAAAAATGAAGGATTTTATTGTAGATGGGCATGTGGTGGAAAAAAACCTCCTTCGGTTTCACGAAAATCGTCCCCACCTGGCCGTAACAGCTCCCGCAAAATCAAAACTGTAACGGAAAAGTGAAAATCTGGAAAAAAAGGCCTCGAAGATGGCTTCAATTCTCCCTTCTCGTGGCACCTGTGAAAAAAATGAGAGAGGTTTTTGTTCTTCATCCCATTACATAGAAAAATCTCTCTCGGTTTCTTAAAACTCGTTTTCATTTGCCCAAAATCGGCCTTGGATGAAGACATGCTGAACAAGCGAAAATAGGAAAAAAAATGACAAAGGCGGTTTTTTTCGGGACGGGTGGTATTCCGGACCCCCCCTGAGGTGGTAAGTGGTTT
>JASDQU010104550.1:268258-282792 GCA_032191745.1 Picea mariana | reverse complement strand
GAGACAAAACAGAGGTGAACACCTGATACAGGAGATATCAGTGAGGCCGAAAGTGAAAATGAAGAAGGACCTGAAGAAGAAGTTGTAGCCGAAGATGCAGTAGGAGAAATTCTATTCAAAGTTGTTGCAAGAATAGATGCCAAAGAAAAAATGGATATTTCGATGTATGAAGGAAACTTAGATGTTAAGGAGCTACTAGATTTGTTTAGAGCTCTAGATAAATATTTTGATTATGAAGATATTGAAGAGGATATAAAAGTAAAGCACATTGTCACTAGACTGAAAGGGCATGCAACACTGTTGTGGGATGAACTGCAGGTTGATAGGCGTTGCAAAGGAAAACAAATAATTAAAAGCTGGGATAGGATGGTTGTGAAGATGAAAGCNGCAGAATTTGAGCCAAAAAGGGATGACAGTAAAGGAATACACTGAGGAGTTTTATAGGATAAACATTAGAGTTGTTCATTGTGAGAGTGATGATGAAAAGGTCACTAGATATATGAATGGTCTGAGATATGACATTCAGGATGGGATGAGCATGGTGACGATTAGGAATGTGGAAGATGCTTATCTGATTGCTCTGAAAGATGAAGAGAAATTGGCCCAAAAGAAAGGTCAGAGGGTCAGAGGTAGAAGTCAGAGAAAAAGCCTTGAAGGGAAAACCATTCCAATGATTCTTTTATTAAGGTCAAATCATGGCTCCCGTAATAGGAAAAATGGCCTACTAAGAGAATTATACATTGCAGACAAACCTAGAAACACGTGTGTTTTTGTACGACCTATTTTGGCATGTTTCCGGAGAAATCCATGACTTTCCTTTCTATGACCCATGGACATATGCGACTTTCCCTTCTGTGACTCGTGGATATCTGCAATTGTCTAAACAATGACCCACAGATATGTATGGAAATCCCGCATGACTCTGTTCTTCCTTGTAGCTTCTTTCCTCTGAAACCCACCTACAACTGCTTATGTTCTCTCTCCTCCTTGACCTGTATGATCTCTAGATGAAATTCCTTCTCCACTTATCAAGGTCTTGAATCACAATCCTTTTTCATCCAACCCTCTCATCAATACTTGGATGAAATCTCTTCACCCAACCAGTGACATCTCCTCACTCTAGTATAAGAAAAAGTCATTCTTTGCTCCTACACTCCTCACACTAGCAAAAGTCCTTCTTTGATATCCTCAACCTTGTTCTCTCACCAAAGTGGCTTCCTCTCAAATTCATGACTATTTCGAAACCCTCAACACAATTCTCTCACAAGTGTATCTCACACAAGTGTCTTATTCCTTCTCCCTATCCTTTCTCTTATAATTAGGAACTACAATATATTTATAATATTCAAAGATATCTATGGTTGAGATTACTTCTCACACTCACTTAATATTTAGATTACATGTTTCATGTTGTACATGTTCCTTAAATAACTCAATTCACTTAAATAAATAATTTTTTTCTTTAATTAATTCCTTTTAACTAAAGTAAACTCAAGACTAGAAGATTATTTGATGAACTCCTCATGATAGACACATGCCAATGTGGAAGTATTTTTCTGATGATACCAAAATCAACAACACTCCCTCTTAGTGAGGAAGGTACTTCTCCCACCTAGAATTGGCTCTATCTTCGCTACCATATCTGCTACCATGCCTTCTCTCCAATACACCTAATTGGTTTCTCCCTGTGACACAGAAGCTATCCCTATCATGATGGTCTGACTTGTCTCTAAAGAATCACTATCGCTAAGCATGCTCTTATATGTCTCCTACTTCTGAGCATCCTGCATGGTCATATCGTAGCATGACTCCTTCTTGATTGACTTGCAAGGTTTTTCCTTCACACCTGAACCTAAAGGTTGACTCCCTCTTAGCTTCTCAACCTTTGGAGCTACCTGCTCCCTATTCTCTATCACTATGTTGTTGGAAATTTCTCTCATAGGCTGCCCCTTTAGCCTATACAAGTTTCTCTCTCTAACTCCAAATACAATTGCTTTGTCTCAGTTAGATCCTTTGGGCATGATAATCTCCTTTACATCCTAGAACGTTATGTCAAATCCATCTTTCTCAATCACTGATACTAAGATCACACTCCTCTTGAGTTATGGCACCCATAACACATCCTATACTCTCAATGTGCCTCCTGACTCCATCTAGAATGGCACTGTTCCAAATCCCTTCACTGCATGCTTGGTCCCCATACCAAATTCCACACGAATATCTAAGTCAGACTCTATGAAGCTCTCAAACACCTCTCATTCTCCTCTCATATGACATGTGGCTCCATTATCTATCAACCATGCACCATCTGATATAGTGCCCAAGGAAGTATGGGAAATAATTAACAACTTTGTTTGTTCAAACTTCTTGTAAAACTCATCCAATTGAGTATTTTTCGATGCAACTACCCTTGAATGCATTTCATGTCCCACCTTCTTCTTGTGTGAACATTTCCCTGCATAATGTCTAGACTTGTGACATGCAAAAAACTTGACTTTTCTCGTGTCCTTCTTCTTCTTACCATCTTGAGCGATCAACTCTCCACTGGAAATGTTCCTGAAATTTTCATTCCTTGCTTGGATATCAATGATCTGAAAATCCTTAGACACCACTTATTGCTGAAAATATATACATGTAGTATCTAACTTGTTTCTGTATAATTTCTAGGATCTATTAAGGTGATTGCAAAATTTTGAGGTTGTGCTCTTTACCCAAAACTCATAAATCTAAATATTATATTGAAGTGGAAATGAGATGACATAAAAGAACTCAAATTACAATGTTGATAACATATTTTGTTTCATCTTCAGTTCCTTTCAAAACAATTAATCTGCTTATCTCCATCCCAAAATACTCAAAAATACCATGTAAATGGACCAAATAAGTCAATATTGGGGATGCTCCGAAATTTCTCTACTCAAATGCAAAAACAAAGTTCATAATTGAAATCCTTATGAAATTCTAAAACTTTTGACTGTAAAGTTGACCACCTTCCAAAGTAGCTCAATTTTGTGTCTCCTAGCACACAAAACAATGCATTAAATACTCATAAATGACATATTGAGTACAAAGTTAAAAAAAACCTCAAATCAAAAAGCATACCTCATATTCAAGATCCTTGTGAAAAATCGTGCAGAATTGATATAGGACTTGAAATTCTGTCAATGTACCATTTGGCATGCTTTACAGTGCAACACCAAACTTGGCTTGTACCTACACGTACTTCCATACAGTATCGAAATACATGCCCTATCCTTGCCTCAAACACCATGCAATCTCATAATTTGTGCCTCGGGATGTGTTTTAGCCTTGGGATTCATGCTGATGCAAGCTGCCTCGGCGGCAGCCGCACTCACCAGGACCTCTCTCACACAGGCCCGAAGAGCTACTATACTCTTCTGATCCCGTATCGGGACTCTTCGCACCCACAGGTTACTCCTCCTGTGATCTCCCTTCGCTTATCAGGAAATCGGGTTTCGCAGTATCGCGAAACTCGTGACACTGCTCTCGTGCAAATCAAAACTCCGAACCTCGATGGGTCAACGAGTAAACTCTCCCTTCGCGGATTTCCCTATCAGGATATCGCTGCTCACGATGCCAGAAGTCTAACTTTCCAAACTCCGAGTCCCGAGGTGCCAATCTTCCGGTACAATGCCACCTGTCCTCCACTTGCTCCCAGGGCCCCATGCTGACACGTCACCTTCGGGATTTCGCGGATCGCAAATCCACGCTGCAAGTTTTCCTTGTGGTCGAAAACCCCGAACGCTGAACCCTGACTCCTCGGGATCTTGTGCCACCTGTCCCTATGACGATCGACAGCCCCTGATAAATTTGGGAAATCGCTACTCGCGATTTCGACAAGCATGAAACTCTTGCCCCGTCAAACGTCGAACGTCGAATATGCGATGGCTTTGGTCCTTTTCCTTCCCCTAAGGGCTAAATCTCACACAACCTCTCCACGATCTGACGGTCTGCGGGATCTCGTGAATCAGCTCGGCGAATCCTGTCCTTCGGCTCCTCCTTGAAGATTTTCCTGTCCTAAAGCTTAGCCCTGTGCGAACTTCCTCCTGGGTCTATTCCCATAGTATTTGCAAGGAACTATCCCTCCTGAGCTTAATTCCCTAACTCCTTCAGAGTTCTCTGCACACACTTCCAGTGCTTAGCCTCCAACAACTCTCAAAGTGTTGGAGTCACCCGGACTCTGTGCTCTCAGCAACAAAAATCCATGCCTTCCATCACTCAGACTGACTACTGAGACTTCAACTTTGGCTTGCACTTCACCTGCACGGCTCAAATAACCCAATTCAACTCCTGGGCAGATGAGAACAAGAGTTCAACTGTCTGACCTCATCAACGCACTCTATGCGGATGAATTCCACTACACTCTATGTAGGAATCTCCCGGCTCAGACAGAGAAAAAATTGAAACTCATTCTCCTCTCTTTCAGACTTCAATAAATCTCTGAACTTACATGCACAGCATATTCAAAGCAAATGCATACAAAGAAACAAAACATCCAGGCACACATAAGAAACATAAACAGAGATACAACACCAGTCATGAAATTGAATCAAAACTCTCTCTATTAATCCAATCTGTACATGAGGGCTCTCCACAAGTTCTCTGCTTTCTCTTCTCTTTCTCCTGAATGAATGAATTCTGAATCATACAACAATACAAAGGAGGGTGCCTATATTCCGTTTTCCCTCTCGAATTATACAACTATCAAATCTACAATTAATTCCTATCTAACAACATTAAAACTATTAAATTCCTTCCTAGCTACAATACAATACAAGTGCGCTTCTATATGAATTCTTCATAAAAGAGCGACGCAAAAATTCCCAAGGTGTTTCAAAATTTTATGCTGGCGTTGTCCAGCTGTTCTTTCGCCTCCACGCGCTGGCTCTCTTGATGAGGTGTGGATGCTCCTGCATCATACTCCTCGGCTCGAAAGATTTCATGGGCTCCTATCCATGAGCTCCTGCAAAGTGTGCCCATGCTTCTGTATATTTGCCTCTATTTCCCAGCTGGCATCCTCCACTCGATGGTTCTTCCATTTCACCAAGTACTCAAAATACTGCTTTCGCCTGGTCTTCCTTCCCAGTCGCTTGTCTAGTATGCACTCCATCTGAGGCTTCTATGCAACTAGAAATTGCTTTTTCCACTGGATCTCTGGTTTCTCATCACTTCCAGCTCCTTCATACTCGGCCTTATATGGGTATAAGTCTGAAATATTAAAAATCGGAGATATCCCGATGCCCTCCGGTAACTCAAGCTCATATGCATTCTCCCCGAATTTCTTCAGGACTTTGCATGGCCCAATTTTCTTCATCTTGAGCTTGTTATATGTTCCCCTTGGGAACCTTTCCTTCCTCAAGTGTGCCAGAACCATGTCCCCAAATTCAAACTGAAGTTGTCTCTTTCGCTGATCGGCTCTACGCTTATACTCTTGGTTTGACCTCTATAGTCGTTGCTTCACTTGACTGTGAAGTTCCTGCATCGCTTCATCGAATTCTTCAGCACTCGCGCTGCTAGTTTTAGCCTGTCCTGACTCCCTGAGCTCAAAAACTCCTCTCGGTTGTGTCCCATACAAAATCTGGAATGGGCTTCTTCCTGTACTCCGATTCACCGAATCGTTGTATGCGAATTCTGCCTGTGGTAATATCTGGTCCCAACTGCTGTGATGCTCCGTCACCAGACTTCTCAATAAATCCCCCAAACTTCTGTTCACCACCTCTGTTTGACCATCCGTTTGCGGATGGCATGCTGAGCTAAAAGCCAAATTAGTTCCTAGCTTCTTCCATAGCATCCTCCAAAAATGACCTATGAATTTATTATCCCTGTCCGAGACTATGCTTCTCGGCAACCCATGCAGTAGGACGATCTCTTTGAAAAATAAATTTGCGATGTGGGTCGCATCGCTGGTCTTCTGACATGGAATAAAATGTGTCATCTTTGAAAACCTGTCCACCACCACAAATATGGAATCAACTCCTCTTTGCATTCTCGGCAATCCCAAAACAAAATCCATGTTGATGGCTTCCCATGGCCTTTCGGGTATGGGCAATGGCTGATAATATCCTATATTCTTCTTTTGGCCCTTCGTGTGTTGACATATCCGACACCTATAAACAAACCTCTTTACCTTTGCATGCATGCCCAGCCAAAAATATGATTCGCTCATCTTGGTGAATGTTTTGTCATGTCCAAAGTGACCTGCTAAGCCCCCGCTGTGTTTTTCCTTCATCAAATTCTCCCTCATGGAGAAATCTGGAATGCACAGTTGATTGCCTTTGAAAAACGATCCATCCTGGATCAGGTAATCAATCCATGGATGCTGATCCCTGAGAACCGGATTCTCGACTGCTTCGTATGCTTCCCCAAAATCGGCATCACTTGCATACATATCTTTTAGATTCTCAAAACCCAAAGTTTTGACTCTGAACTCTTGCAACAACAAGCATTTCCTACTCAACGTGTCCGCCACGTTGTTAGCAGTTCCTGAAATGTTCTTAATGACAAATGTGAAATTTTGCATGTACTCTACCCATTTTGCATGCTTCTGGTTCAACTTCTCCTGTTGAATCACGAACTGCAATGCATGATTATCGTTGTACAAAATGAATTTCTTGGGTATTAAGTAATGCCTCCACTTCTTCAATGTCTGTATAATGGAATAGAACTCTTTATCGTATGTGGAGTATTTCAACTTTTCATCATCCAGTTTCTCGCTGTAATATGCCACAGGTCTGTCATCCTGACTCAAAACCTCTCCAACAACATACCCACTGGCATCACATTTCACTTGAAATGTTTTCTGAAAATCAAGCAACACCAGAATTGGTTGCTCTGTTATCTTTCACTTCAACAGATTGAAGCTCCTTTCAGCCTCGACTTTCCAGTGAAAAACCTTATGTCGCTTCTTCACTGTGTCCATCATTGCTGCGCTAATCCCACTGAAATTCTGAATGAACTTTCTGTAAAAACTAGCTAAACCATGGAAACTCCTTACCTCAAAAACATTCCTCGACGATGGCCAATTCCTGATTACTTCCACCTTTTCAGGATCCATCTTCAATTCATTTGCCGAGATTACAAAACCCAAATAAATGAGTTCTGTCTGCATGAAGGAACACTTCTTCATATTGATCAGCAGCTTCTCCTGCTATAGCCTCCTCATTACAATGGCTAAATGCTTTAAGTGTTCAGCCTTAGTTTTGCTAAAAATCAGTATTTCGTCCAGGTATACGACCACAAATTTGCCAATGAATTCCCTCAGGACTTCATTCATCAATCTCATAAATGTGCTCGGCGCATTTGTCAAACCAAACGGCATGACCAGCCATTCATACAAACCCTCATTTGTCTTGAATGCTGTCTTCCATTCATCTCCCTCTCTCATGCGAATTTGATGGTATCCTCTCTTCAAATATATCTTTGAAAAATAATTTGCCCCACTTAGGCAATCCATCAAGTCATCCATTCTCGGCAGTGGAAATCTGTACCTGATGGTGATTTTATTTATCGCCCTGGAGTCTGTACACATCCTCCAGCCTCCATCCTTCTTCGGACTTAGTACTGTCGGAACAACACATGGACTAAGACTTTCGCTCACCAGTCCTTTGTCCAGCAGATCCTGCACCTGCCTCTTGACTTCCTCATTCTCCTGAGGTGTCAACCTGTACGCTGCCTTATTTGGAAAACTTGCTACAGGTGTGAGATCAATGTGGTGACTCACACTCCTCATCGGTGGCAACGAATGAGGTAGTTCGTCCATGATGATATCAGCGAACTCTCCCAACAGTTCCTGAATCTCATCTGGTAAGTCGTCCACTCTTATGCTTGTCAGGACAATTCTCGGTTTCCTGACCACAAAGAACTGTGGATCTTCATTTTTCTCCATCTCTGTGAGAAGCTCTTTCCCACTCATGAGAAGAATCGTGCTGCTCACTTCCGGCTTCACTTCTTTATCTTTTATTGGAAGTAGTTTGTGCATTCTCCCATCCTTCTCCAAGGTATATGTGTTCATCCTTTCGTCATGAACCACATTTCTGTCATATTGCCATGGTCTACCCAACAATATATGACATACATCCATGGGAATAACATCACACAAAATCTCATCATGATAATTCCCTATCTTGAATTTAACTAAGCATTGTTTAGTGACACTTACCCGGTGTCCTTTTTGTAGCCACGAGACCTTATATGGACTCAGGTGCTTAGTTGTTTTCAGCTCTAGTTTATCCACCATCTCGGTCTAAACGATATTATCAGTGCTCCCGCTGTCAACTATGACCTTGCATTTCTTGTCCTTGGTTGTGCAAGCCGTTCTCAACAGTCTGCTCCTCTGCACTGAGCTTTCCACCTCCTTCTCAAGTGTCAAAAGGATCTTATGCATCCCAAGCAATCTTCTGCTGTCTGCATCTTCGCTCTCAGCATCATGCCTCTGCACCTCGGTGATGTGAGCTTCACTTCTTTCCGGCTTCCTGTCTGGACAGTCCACAGCTTTGTGTCCGTCTTTTCCACATGTAAAACATGTGATAACTCCTCCTCTGCCTCTTCCTCTACCTCTGGTACGAGGGAAGGTGCCTGCATTAGCATAATATCCTCGCTGATCAGTCTGTTGCCTCCTCGGCTCAGCATATTGCTGCCTCTGTTCAGTTTGTGGTTGCCTTTGCTGTGAGGTTCCACCTCTCTCATCCTTACCCTAAGGTTTCTTCTAGTCCTCCTTAGGCTTCTATGTTCTTTCCTGGGCAACAGCCTTGCCTCTGGGCTGACTCCTGCCTCGCCCTCGCTGTCCTTGCTTGCAGCTCAACTTCTCTTCGGATTTCAAAGCCATTTGGTAAGCATCTTCCACCGTCCTGATGGTTAGCATTCTTAACTCGTCCTGAATGTCATACCTCAGACCATTCAGATATCTTGCCACCTTCTCGTCATCACTCTCCCGATGACCTGCTCGAATGTTGAGCCTATAAAATTCCTCGGTGTCTTCCTTCACCGTCACCAACTTCTGCCTTAGGTTCTGCATTCGCCTAAACAGAGTGATCTGGTAGTCCCTGGGGATGAACTTCGCTTTCATCTTAGCGATCATCCTGTCCCAGCTCTTGATCTTTTGTTTTCCTTTACAGTGCCTATCAGCCTACAACTCATCCCACCATAAGGCTGCATGTCCTTTCAACTTGGTAACAACAAGCCTTACCTTCTTATCCTCTTCGATATCTTCGTAATCGAAGTAGGTGTCGAGTGATTGGATCCAATCCAACAACTCTTCTGCGTCTAGACTCCTCTCATAGACGAGAATGTCCATCTTGGTCTTCGAGCTCATCCTGAAGATGGCTCTAATCAATCGTTTTGTTGAGGCATCTTCTGCTGAGACCTCTTCTGCATGTCCATCTTCCTCTTCCACCTCAGAATCGCTGAACTCTCCAGCACCGACTCTGCATCTCTGCGCAGTCTCCATCTCCTCAAGCCTTGCTCGAAGATCTCGCATCTGGCGCTCTATTTATGGATTCCCTGCCGACCTTCCTCTTCTTCGGGCATCCCTGTCTTCTCGATCAGGCGACTGCCTTTCTCTCCTCGGCAGCATGGTGTATCCGCTTCTCTCTGATACCGGAACAAAGAGAACTCTTCTCCCGCTCTGATACCACTCTGATGCAAGTCGTGTGTATCAGAGTGCTTTCTCTTTCTCTTTCCCTTCTCTCGCCTAAGATATACAGACAAGATTCCAGGCTCTGATACCACTCTGACGCAAGCTACCTCGGCGGCAGTCACACTCACCAGGACCTCTCTCACACAGGCCCGAAGAGCTACTATACTCTTCTGATCCCGTATCGGGACTCTTCGCACCCACATGTTACTCCTCCTGTGATCTCCCTTCGCTTACCAGGAAATCGGGTTTCGCGGTATCGTGAAACTCGCGACACTGCTGTCGTGCAAATCAAAACTCCGAACCCCGATGGGTCAACGAGTCAACTCCCCCTTCATGGATTTCCCTATCGGGATATCGCTGCTCGTGATGCCAAAAGTCTGACTTTCCAAACTCCGAGTCCCGAGGTGCCGATCTTCCGGTACAATGCCACTTGTCCTCCACTTGCTCCCGGGATCCCACGCTGACACGTCACCTTCGGGATTTCACGGATCTCGAATCCACACTGCAAGTTTTCCTTGTGGTCGAAAACCCCGAATGCCGATCCCTGACTCCTCAGGATCTTGTGCCACCTGTCCCTGTGACGATTGACGACCCCCGATAAATTCGGGAAATCGCTACTTGCGATTTCGACGAGCACGAAAATCTTGCCCCGTCAAACGTTGAACGTCGAATATGCGATGGCTTTGGTACTTTTCCTTCCCCTAAGGGATAAATCTCACACAACCTCTCCACGATCTGACGATCCGCGGGATCTCACGAATCATCTTGGCGAATCCTGTCTGTTGGCTCCTCCTTGGAGATTTTCCTGTCCTAAAGCTTATCCCTATGCGAACTTCCTCCTGGGTCTATTCCCACAGTATTTGCAAGGAACTATCCCTCCTGAGCTTAATTCCCTGACTCCTTCAGAGTTCTCTGCACACACTTCCAGTGCTCGGCCTCCAACAACTCTCAAAGTGTTGGAGTCACCTGGACTCTGTGCTCTCAGCAACAGAAATCCCTGCCTTCCATCACTCAGACCGACTGCTGAGACTTCAACCTCGGCTTGCACTTCACCTGCATGGCTCAAATAACCCAATTCAACTCCTGGGCAGATGAGAACAAGATTTCAACTGTCTGACCTCATCAATGCACTCTATGCGGATGAATTCCACTACACTCTATGCAGGAATCTACCGGCTCAGACAGAGAAACAATTGAAACTCATTCTCCTCTCTTTCAGACTTCAATAAATCTCTGAACTTACATGCACAACATATTCAAAGCAAATGCATACAAAGAAACAAAACATCTAGGCACACATAAGCAACATAAACAGAGATACAGCACCAGTCATGAAATGGAATCAAAACTCTCTCTATTAATCCAATCTGTACATGAGGGCTCTCCACAAGTTCTCTGCTTGCTCTTCTCTTGCTCCTGAATGAATGAATTCTGAATCATACAATAATACAAAGGAGGGTGCCTATATTCCATTTTCCCTCTCGAATTCTACAACTATCAAATCTACAATTAATTCCTATCTAACAGCATTAAAACTATTAAATGCCTTCCTATCTACAATACAATACAAGTGTGCTTCTATATGAATGCTTCATAAAAGAGCGGCGCAACAATTCCCAAGGTGTTTCAAAATTTTATGCTGGTGCTATCCAGCTGTTCTTTCGCTTCCACGTGCTGGCTCGCTTGATGAGGTGTGGATGTTCCTGCATCACATGCCCAATATATAGGCTTGGTCCTAACCCCCATATCCGTAACAATTGGCAATTGATTACTATTTTTGGTGGGAATCCCACTAAACATGGGGTTGTTGTTGTAGTGGTTAGAACCACCCACTATTATAGTGGAGGTTCGGGGTTCAATCCTCCATATAGCATATATTTGAGTTATNCACACAATAAGTGTTAAGCCCTGCAGACTCAAGTGTTGGTCGCATGGTGTAACATTTGAACCAAGGGTTGGGGCTATCCCTTGACCCCTTTTCTCCCCCATATAAAACTTTTACATCAATTCAAATATAATATATATATATATATATAGATATATGTTAAGTTCTATGGTTTTGTGCAATGGTTGTGGGAGATTTGTTAAGATGTGGATGTTTGGAGGTCATGTGGTCGATTCCCCTGGACTCCGTACTAATTTTACACAATATAAACCATCACTGGCCAATGGGAGGTTTCCACATGGTGACCTCTCATTGTCCCTCCTATTCCATGTGTCAACAAACTATTAGACCACTTGGATGCCAACTCATCTTCCCAGTCAACTGATCAGTCCATGTGGCACCTTGGGGTGTGGCCACAACATCTCTATGGTCGTGCCACATGTCACTATAGGACATGACACATTTCCTTTTACTCCTTTGACTTTTGAGTTTGACTTGGTTGACTTGAACTTTGATTCCCCATAACTTTTGCATACAAGCTCTGTTTGACTTGTCATTTATGTCATTGGAAAGCTGACGATGAGATTTACACAATGATTCTATTTTTGATATGATTTGAGACGGTCAATTTTTGATAATTTATGGATCCCCTAGGACCTCTGTGAGTGTTTCAAATCCTCCTAGACCTTTGTGAGCATTCCTTACATCCTCCTAGATCAAGTAAGGGAAAATTTCTCATGATGGCTACTCTTCAAACCATCCCTGGACTCTAATCGAGTCTCCTCCTGAATACAATCAGTCCATAGTCTATCAGACCATGGCACTATCTCTCATGAACAAATCCCATGCAAAAAAGGTTCCCAAGACTTGGGAATGCCTCTCAACTCTACATTCACCAACTCAACATCCTGTACTATCTTTCCAATCACTACAATCTAAACTCAGATCTATTTAATCTTCATAAGATAATTCACAACTAAGTCCTCACTGGACATCCTAACAACTTGAATTTGATGTGTCAAATGTAGCAACCTGCCTATATTCTTGTTTTGGTATAGACTCACCAAAGCATCATACATTTCCTTGGAAGATTTATTCTCAACAATGTGTGGAATCAAGTGATCCTTTACATATTCTAGCTACACCCGCTTGGCCTTCACTTCCTTCTTCATGTGAACTGTGGATCGGTAGGACTTGCAACCACAGTCTCAACATACTCTTTGAGGTCATTCTCCTCTAATAGAAGAAGAATCCTTGCCATCCAAGACTAGAAGTTTGTTGCCCCTTTTAAACTATCCTCAATCTTCAATATTTTCACCATCTCCAAGATCTAATATGATAACCCTCTGTAGAAACTGCCCCTATACTGACCTATATGGTTGTTTCCCTGAAATATATCCTTCGATTTCCCATGTTGGTTATTTACCTGATAATATTTGACCTCTTGGTTTCCTCCTTTTAGGGACTAGGCTCCCTCTATCCTTCAAAGCCTCAATTATGATACCATGTTGAAATTATTCCTAAGTAGACTCAATTATCGGTATGCACTAATACCATGTTGATTTCTTACCACTCTACTCAACACTCGACAGTTAGCTCAAAATAAAATCACTTCATCTACTAAAAGCACAACTGAGTAATCAACGAAACATGCAACAAAGACATAAACAAGGAAACCAAATCAAACACATAAGAACACCAAGATTTTTGGGTAAAACCCTGGAAAAACCCCGAAGGGAAAAATAGTCCAACGATGTTTTTATTAAGGTCAAATTGGGGCTCCCGTAACAGGGAAAATGGCCCACTGAGAGAATTATACACTAGAGAAAAACTTGGAAACACTTGTCCCAAGAAATCCACGACTTTCCATTTTGTGACCCAAAGACATCCATGAATTTCCCTTCCATGACCTGCGAATATGTATGGAAATATCCTATGCCAAGTTTTGTACGACTCTGCTCTTCCCTATGGCTTATGTCATCTAAATCCCACCTACGGTTTCTTCTTCTCTCTCTCCTCCTTGACCTGTATGACCTCTAGATGAAAGTCCATCTCCACCTATCAAGATACTGAATCATGATCCTTTGTGATCCAACCCTCTCGTCAATACTTGGATGAAGTCTCTTCACCCAACTACTGAGATATCCTCACTCTAGTGTAAGCAAAAGCCCTTATTTTCTCCTACACTCCTCACACTAGAAAAATTCCTTCTTTTCTATCCTCAACCTTGGTATCTTAGCAAAGTGACTTCCTCTCAAAGTCCTGAATGTGTCGAATCCCTCAACACAAGTCTCTCACAAGTGTATCTCACACAAGTGTCTTCCTCCTTCTCCCTAGCCTTTCTCTTTTAATCATGAGTTACAATCTATTTCTAATCTTAAAAGTGATCTACCATTTCAATTAATTCTCACACTCACTTAAGATTTAGATTACATGTTGCATGCTATGCATGTTCTTTAAATAACTCAATTCACTAATAAATACTATTTTACTTTAATCAATTCCTTTTAACTAAAGTGAACTCAAGACTAGAATATTCTTTGATGACTTCCACATGCTAGACACATGCCAATGCAGAAGTACCTTTCCGATGCTACCACAAAAATAAACACTCCCTCTTAGTGAGGAAGGTACTTCTCCCACCTGGAGTTGGCTTTATCTTCACTACCAAATCCGCTACCATTCTTGCTCTTAATATGATATGGTGGTATCCTGATTTAAGATCTATCTTTGTAAAATAAGCCACTCCATGAAGCTCATCTAATAGCTCATCAATATTTTCAATAGGGAATTTATCCTTTATTGTGATTTTTTTTATATCGTTATAATCAAGACACATCCTCCAATAATTATATTTTCTTCTCACCGTCACTATTAGAGTTGAAAATGAACTCTTCCTTGGTTGAATAACACCTGAATCCAACATGTCTTGTACTAGTTTCTCAATCTCCCCCTTTTTTTGATGAGGATATATATATATATATATATATATAT
>JASDQU010104550.1:166368-240490 GCA_032191745.1 Picea mariana | reverse complement strand
AATGGTAAGCTCGAAGAAGAGGAAGAGAAAGAGCGCAGTCCAGAGGCATCAGAGTGGGTGTAGGAGCTGATGAAGACCAGATCAGACAGAGATCTATGTTGTGATTTGAGAATTGTAATATGTGGTTTATTTGTAATGTAATCATTAAGGGAGGGTGTTAGAATTAATGATTAATATAGGGGTTGGTTGAAGATTTGTAGGAGTTGTTGAGATATTCTCTCAACCTCCATAGCTATGTTTGGTGTAAGTTGAATCTGAGTTCAACTATATATGTACATATGTATGTGTGCAATATAATAATGTAATTGTGTGTGAATATTGTGTGCCTCTGCTCTCATGGATTTTAACAACTGCAACATAAAGATGGGATGTAAAGGGAAAAAAAAAGTAATGGAATAGAAAATAATAAAAAGATGCCAAAAGAATTAAGACATCAAACAGGAAACAGGAGGTGAAATATTATCAACTTTGTTCACAACAAAGATAGCTTGAATTGCATTATTGGTTCCTTTCATACATAGAACAAAAAAACATTGCACAAGTTGTAAAAACTCCCATCGATCTCTAATCTACAATAGTTCAACTAATCTCAAACTCCCCCAATGGAAAGTTTAGTAAATTCATTGAACGATAGCTCAATCAATTGTAACAAATACCGCAATGAAAATATTGCTCATACAACACATTCTAGCCTGGTGGACGCCTTAACATGAGCAACGACGACCAATAACTTACTATTACTACTCTAAATCATAGCTACAACAAATACTACAAGCCAAACATGTCACTTATTAATTTTTTTTCAAATGAAGATTGTAACAATTTCAACCCTCTTACATTTTTTTTATTTGAAAAAGGAAGGATAATTACAACTAGATACAAAATAGCAGTAGATTGAGATCTTTTTCCTTTTAAGAGACAAAAAATTTCAAGGCTCAAAAAGGAATGGCATTGGAAACACATGGAAAGATGTGTGTGACTGGATGGCCCATGATCCTCCCTCCCTTGGCATGCTGAATTATCCAGACAATAGCACCCACCAAACATTCTATCAGTGTAGACACCAGGAATGCAAGAAACTCTAACATTGGACCAACTATCTTGCATCTGCAGTGATTGTCGTTGGTTCCACACTGATACAAAATGACAGTCCTCCCATCATCTTCTTCAATATCAATTCCATGCAGATCATAGAGGAGGTGGAGATATGAGGTGGTGGGAAATCCGATCAAATCAGATCAAATCGACGGAAATGGAAAGAGTATTTTAATACTTTACTAGCTGTCTAAATGAAGGATGACAGGGGCAGTTTCCAAGAAGGGATAAGTGGAAAAAGATAGGTTTTGGTGAAAAGCTCTTCCTAAAGATGCCTTTGGCATAATTAAATTTAATAAAAAAAATTATTCTTTGAAATTTGTATGGTGATATTATTTTTATAGAGGTTAAATTTAAAAATATTTAGATTTTAATTTCAATTTCCATTTAAAATGAAAATACAATATAGAGAAGAGAATCATTTTAAAAAAACACATAAATGTTGAATTCCTACACTAGAATAAGAAAAAAAAAATCAACGCTTTAGTTATCTCAATTATTCTTTACCTTTGTGAAGTTTGGGCAATGTTAGAGAATATATTGCACATAACACAAGGTCACAAGAAACAAAATTTCATCCAAACCTTGGAAATGTCTCTCAAAAGAACTAAGCTAGAAAACCAATGTTTTATAGAATGCATAAAACCATTGGAATAAGTTCAATCTTGAGAAGAGAGGGGTCATCTTTGGAAAAGGGAGAGATCAAACAAGAAAACCCAATGATTGAGAAAATAAAGGAACCGCCAGATAGGGCCAAAGAAGTGAAAACTAAGTTTAATGAACAACTCCAAAAGCCAAAAGTTGGACAAAAATAGTAGGAAAGGCAAAGCGATATTGTTATACCTAAGGAGGTGTAGCAATATCTAGTCAAATGGTCAGATGGTGTTACCTTCCTTTCTTTCATAGTCATAAAGGATCCATCCCTCTCGAAGAGAATCTATTTTAACTAAGATATTTGTCCAAACAACCAACAATACTACTTGATAAAGATGCTAAAGCTTAATTGTTTTTTAAGATTCAAGATTTGTGAATATGATACTTCCAAAGGGTAATATCTCTTGGACATGAAGGTATTTTGGAATGTAACATTTTATTTCATTAGTTGGAATATATATATATATATATATATATATATATATATATATTCTTGTACCATTTTTTTCTTTTCTCCACCAAAGGAGGAAATTATATTTTATGTGTAATTTTAAAATCTTAATTACTAGATTATTTGATAATAGACGACAATGTTGATTGGAAAAGGCTTTTCATTTTAAATTTTAATTTAAAAAAATATATATTATATTGAAATAAATACGCATTGATAAATTTAAAATAGTATTATAAAAAATAATTGAATTTATTATATTGCCTCGTGCCTGAAAGAAGCCTCTCTTATTGCACGCGACGCCAAGTAGTGTTGTATACCATTAGCATTCCTCTGTTTTACAACGTCACTCATTTTTAATTGCAATGTTGATTGCACACCATATATCATGTCGATTACTGGTTTCGAATCTCATCTCTATGAAAAGCGTTGGAGCTCGTAGCGCTAAATTCGATGGCGAATTTTGAATACAAAAAACTCAAAGTATGGAAAAACAGAAAATGGAGTTCGCTGGCTAAGAAAGTACCTGGACGATTCATCATGCCTTCATTTTGGGGTCTGTTCCATACACCTCTCCTTTTAATTTTCCTTCTTGGTTTTTCCCATGAAAGAATTAGATAGTTGTCTTTCAATATAAAAACATATATAAAATCTTTCTATGAAATAATTAGTTAGTTGCCTTTTAGTACAAATACATATTCGGATACAAAAACTGAAATAACAGGTTAACAAAACTGTAAATATCTCTTGCCTTATTCATTGCTCGCTCGGTGGATTAAACCCTCATCCCTTCTTCTACTCATATAGACCGGTGGATTAAACCCTCAACCATTTTCTTGATTTTATCAGATGAAGAGTGCATTTTCTTGATTTTATCCAAGCTAAAAGGTCATTATTAGGTTAGGTATTTTTTTCTGCATTTCATTCTACTATGGATGTATTGGGTCTTCCTTTGAGATTTTCTGTTAGCTTCTTACTAAAGAACAATCTAAGCTTATCCAATTAGATGCTCTTTCTAGTTTCAACAATAAGGCTCTTGTGGCTCATACCTCCAAAACTAAGCACAAGCCCCGGTATGAGCACAAGAAAGATTCTGCTCTAGCTGGTGAGTTTACCTCCAAGCCTCAACAGAAAACAAAGCCTTTTCCTCCATCTTCCAAGTCTAGTGAGTCTTCCTCCAAGACAAGGAAGAAGAAGTCAAATGACACCTGTAGTTTTTGTGGCGGACTTGGACATGTAGAATCTAAATGTTGGTTGAAACTTGAAGCTTTGAATGAAGCCATGAGGTGACATAAGATCTCAGTGTCCAAACCTTCTTCTACTAGTAAAGCACATGCTTTATCAGCTCAAGCCTTGTATGCATCTTCAGATAGCTGGATACTTGATTATGGTGCTTCACACCACATGACTGATTCTCATGAGTTGTTGGCTTCTACATCTGAATGTAACATTTCACAGATTGCAGTTGGAGACTCTACACAACTAGATGTTTTTTGATCTAGCATAGTGAAGTTAGGTAAATACTCTATGTTTTCCATGTAAAGCAAAGAGGGAAAATCTTGTGCAATGTTCATGCATAATTTTACTTAGGACAGGTAGGACATGTCATCTTTCTTGGTTGTTTGGAGTGGGTAAATTGCCCAACCATCTCTTTTTCTTATTACTCCAATAAGTGAGTTATCCATATAACTCCATCAATGTTGTCTCCTCTCATCCTATTATAAATAGAGGAGCTCTTCATTGTAATCATGCAAACAGATCTAATAGATCATTCTATCCTTTGTAGAAGTTTGTTGGTCTTTGTAGTTGTCTTGTTGTGCTTGTGATATTGTTTTTTTCTCAATATCTACATGTATCAAAGAAAAACTGCAAACCCCTTCTCAATTTTTTTTTGAGAGAGTTACAAGTTGTCTCATCACTGTTATTAGTAGGCCACTGGTGGTCTTCATCATTGTCTTTTTCTTGAGAGATTAATGTTGGGCATGGCTTATTTCCTGTCCTTCATCTCTTAGTGACGTCGGAGGATTATGTTCACATTTGTTGCTTCAAAGTTGACTCCTTCGAATCTGAGAGTCTTCTTTCTTGTTTGTATGTTCCACAAAGTCAAAGTATGATTTTGTTTTCTCTCTTCATACTGTTGGTCAATCGATGCTGGTTTCTATTGATGGAACCTGCTTGCTGGTGGGCCCGTAGCCAAAGGTGGAACCTTCCATAAACGCCTCAACGCTCAGCTTTTCCACCTCGCCCAGCTCGCCCAGCTCATCTGCCTCGCCCGCCTTTCCCATCTCATTCAGCTACTCACCCAGCTCACCCGCAAAGTTCCCAACTCATACGGAAAAGATCTAGAACCTAGGGACTCACTACCTTCATCCGCCGGGAGCTTGAGGATCGTCCACCTTAACGAGAAGTTGGACGAGTTTCTGGCACCGGTTAGCGTGAAGCGAGCGCTGCAAAACGATCCCCGCCATTTCATATGTTTCTCTCGTGATCTCTCCGCCATCAATTGTCGCCCGCTGTAGAAAGAGGAGTATCTATGACTGGGCAAGCTCTACTTTCTCTTGTCGCTATTAGACCTCGAGTACGACCTGTCGGTCGAGAATTCGGTGGCCTTGGCGACAAGGTTGTATGCCACTGCCAGAAAGGAAGTGTCTAGGCAATGCAATAGCGGAGGAGCACGTATTCGATTTGTGATCTTCTTGGCAAGGGACACACTTCGGTGTATGAGAAGTTGTTGCGGAGCTACGCTAATTCGGAGGTGAAGATGGCACTTAAAGAGCAGTTGATCTCCAAAAGAAAGTCATGGAGGCCTCGTCTGCATACCATGGAGATACATGTCTTATTGCTACATACTAGTATTTGAATAAATTACAAAGTTGTTATAAATTCTATTTTTTTAATTGGAGCTCTCTCATTTGATCATGAGCTTCCAACCTTTCTATTGTAGACAAACTACATAGACATAGATTTTGTGCTATGTTTGTATTATCTATTGTGATTGGCTGAGTTAAGGATTGTTGAGCTCCTAACTCCCCATAACTATCATACACGGAAACTTAAGATGCAACAGTTGTTGCAATCAAAAGGGCTCTGGCAGATGTTAGTCGAGGCTCAACGTGTGTTCTCCAAGGAAATCGAGAGGTTCGCCTATCAAAATAAAATTGATGAAGCCATGGGCTTCATTGGTTTGCATGTGTCAGATAGCTTCTTGTTCCACATAGCTGATTGTAAAACTTCGAAAGCAAGTTGGGAAAAATTGGCTTCCTTATTTGGAAAAGTCAATGAATTTCGGTCCCTACAATTGGAAGCGGAGCTATCATCACTAGTACTAGATGAGAATGCATCCGTTGAAGACTATCTTACCAAATTTAGGTGATTGGTGGCGCAACTAAAAAGGTGTGGAAAAACAAAATCAGATGAAGAGTGCATGTTCTTTATTTTATCCAAGCTAAAAAGTCCTTATCGGGTATTTTCTTTTGCATTTTATTCTACTATGAATGCACTGAGAAGTGATTTTAAAATGCCTTCCTTTGATATTTTATGTGAGCGTCTTACTAGAGAACAATATAATCTTACTCAATTAGATGTTATTTCTAGTTCTAACAATAAGGCTCTTGTAGCTCATACCTCCAAAACTAAGCACAAGACTCGGTATAAGAAAAAGAAATATTATGCTCTAGCTGGTGAGTTTACCTCCAAGCCTCAACATAAAACAAATCATTTTCCTCCATCTTCCAATTCTGGTGAGTCTTCCTTCAAGACAAGGAAGAAGAAGTCAAATAACACCTATAGTTTTTGTGGCAGACTGTGGCCTGTAGAATCTAAATGTTGGTTGAAACTTGAAGCTTTGAATGAATCCATGAGGAAACATAAGATCTTAGTACCCAAACCTTATTCTACTAGTAAAGGACATGCTTTATCATCTCAAGCCTTGTATGCATATTCAGATAGCTGGATACTTGATTCTGGTGCTTCACACCACATGAGTCATTATCATGAGTTGTTGGATTCTACATCTGAATGTAACATTTCACAGATTGCAGTTGGAGACTCTACACAGCTGGATGTTTTTGGATACGACACAGTGCAGTTAGATAAAGGATGTATTAATGATGTTCTTCTTGTTCCTGACATCTATGCAAATATTCTTTGTATCTATCAGATTTTTCTTTCTGGTAATGGAAAAACAATAGAGTTTTCTCCTAATAATGTAATCATTCAAGAACTACAAAATCTATACATTGTTGTTGCATATGGAAGAGTAGATCATAGTTCTCGACTGTATAATTTTGCTTCTTTCGATTCTTCCTTAGGTTCCTCTTTCATTGCACATGTCGATGCCTTGAGTGGGATTTGGCATGAAAGGTTTGGACATCTCAACTACAGATATTTGCAACATTTAAGCACACAAAAAATAGTGCTTGGACTACCTAAATTTTCTTGTACTGATGGATTTTTCTATTTTGTGTCTTTGGAAAACAACATCAAGATCATTTTCCTAAAGGAAAATCATGGTGTGTTGCAACACCCCTTGAGTTGGTACATAGTGATCTCATGTCATTTCCAACTCACTCTTTTTCAGGGGCTAAGTATGGACTCACTTTCATTGATGACTTCTCTCGTAGCTCTTGGGTGTACTTTATTAAGTACAAGAGTGAGTTATTTGTTACTTTTAAGAACTTCAAGGCTTTTGTTGAGAAGAAATCATCTCTTTCTATCAAAAAACTATGCACAAATAATGGGGGGGAGTATGTTAATCAGGCATTCACATATTTTTGTAGAGAACATGGCATTCAACATCATCTCATTGTTCCCTACAACCCTTAGCAAAATGGTGTTGCCGAAAGAAAGAAATGAACATTGAAAGAAATGGAAAATTTCATGATTGAGTCCAAGAACATGGCACCTTACTTCTGGGTTGAAGCAGTAAATTGTGCAAATTACATTCAGAATAGGATGCCTCATAGGGAAGTATTGCATAAGACTCCAAAGGAATCTTGGAGCCATGTTAATCCTGATGTCTCCACTTTTAGATTATTTGGCAGTCCAACATGGGCCTTAATCCCAATTGAAAAACACAAATCTATGGAGAAGAAAATCCAACCATTGATATTCGTTGGTTATTGTGAGGACATAAAATCATATAGGCTATTTGAACCCATTACTAAAGAATTCTTCTTTCAAAGAGCTTTCCATTTTGATGAAGGATTCAACCCCACATCAAATCCTTCTCCATCTTCTAATTGTCATGTAGACATTGGTGTTAAACATGTTGACAATTTTGCTTTAGAAAATGATGATGATCCTTTTGAAGTTCAACATCAACATCAACCAGAAGAAAATATAACACCTGCACCAACAGAGCATGAACATATTGAAACAGACCAACTTGATCAAGAACATGGAAAACTTGATCAAGAACTATATCTTAGGAGGAAATTTCATGAGAGAAAGAGTCTTGACAGGTATGGCTATGAACCAACTGATTTCAGTTATTCTTCCTCAACCTCTTTCCCTATTCAGTCACAAACAATATGTGTCTCTTTTTTGAGTCATACTATCTCAAATGATCCAAAACAATTTTCTGACGTTGTTGACATACCTGAATGGAATGCTTCCATGACAAAGGAGTATTCTTTATTGATGAAGAATCACACATGGGATCTCCTCTCTCTTCCAAAGGGACGAAAGATAGTTTGCTATAAATGGGTCTATAGGACCAAATATGCAGCAGACCAATATGTTGACAAGCATAAGGCACGCCTTGTGGCCAAGGTATTTTCACAAGTTGAAGGGATTGATTACTCTGAGACTTTTTCCCCTGTTGCCAAGATGAATTCTATATGCCTTGTGCTTTCACTTGCTGCTTCCCAAGGTTGGTTAGTCTACCAAATGGATGTAAAGAGTGCCTTTCTATATGGTGATTTAGATGAGGAAATCTACATGGAGCAACCTCTTGGTTTTGTAAATGATTCTTCTCTTGTTTGTAGGCTATGACTTTCTCTGTATGGTCTCAAAAAATCCCCTCGAGCTTGGTATGAGAAGATGGATAGTTTTTTTATTTCTTCTGGGTTTGATCGTTGTCATTCTGATCCTACAATTTACACTCAGAAGCAAGGTACTGATCACTTGATTTTGGTTCTACATTTGGATGATTTAATTCTCACAGGGAATTATTCATCCATGATTCAAAGTATTCAGCAAGCATTGATGGGACAGTTTGATATGACAGATATGGGAATTCTACATTATTTTCTTGGTCTATAGGTTCTTTAGTCTTCTGAAGGAATCTCCATTTTTCAGCAGAAGTATGCACTTTATTTACTTCAGCGCTTTGGCATGGTTGATTGTAAATAGAGGAGATATTCATTGTAATCATGCAAGTAGATCTAATAGATCATTCTCTCATTTGTATAAGTTTGTTGGTATTTGCAGTGGTCTTGTTGTGCCTATGATATTGTTTTTTTCTCAATATCTACATGAAATAGCTATAGACATATGGCCATTTTTTACTTCACACATTTCCAACTATTCCATATTTTGTGTAGATAAAAACAATTTGAATACTTTTGTTATGAATTTTTCCCAATCATGCAGGGTAATCTCATTGCATTAAATGAAAAGGTGAAAAACAAATTTTGGTTAAAGTTGTCATCGTGATAATTTTTTTTCTTGACAAGGAAAAATTAATAATTCTTTTCCTTAGGTTTAAATTAGGGAGTGCCAGTTTCTATGATAAAATATTGATCTCTGAATTGCAGCAAGGTGGAAAAAGAACATGCCACATTGTTGTCTTATGTTACTATAGGATTTTTCTTCCTACAATTGTTGGTTAAAACATGTTGTAGATAAGATTTTAAAACATGTTGTAGATAAGCTTTAATTAAAGGAATGAAAAGTTCATTGAAAGGATAAATCTTTATATAAGTATTTTATTTCTTCTAATGTTCAATTTTTTTAGTTATTATATGATTGATGCAATGTTCATAATTTAAATTTTCTTATGCTAAATATATTTTATCTTAAACTAATATGAACATTTATTAAAAACAAAGCTTTTGTTTTGAACTAATTTATTTCACTCAATACTATTTAATTGTCATGACTTTATTATTTACAATAATAATTTATAATTGTAGGAATGGGCACACTTAATAATTTTTAATGACCATTGAAATTTAGGCAAAAATGAATGGATTATTGAATGGATCATTCTTATGTTTTCTTTTTTCATTAGCCATTATCACATTTCTCTACTTGTAAATTAATATATATAAAGAATACAAAGTAAAATCTTATTAAACAACTTTGTTGTAATAATTTTCATTTTTGTTTTCACCATACCTAATGCCATTATTTATGAGACCAATAGTTTTAAATGGAGATTACCTAAAATCCCTACTAAATGTGTTATAAATCTCTCAATGCTTTGGTTTCATGCTTTTATAATACATATAGCTATAATGATAAAACATATAAATGATTTACCGATAATCCTATATTTTTTATTTTTTTTTGCAGAATGGGTAAAATCCCTACTAAATGTGTTATAAGTATCTTAATGCTTTGGTTTAATGATTTCATAATGCATAGAGCTATAATGATAGACCGTATAAATCATTTAGGAAGAATTCTATAATTCTTTTTGTTTTGCACAATGGAAAAGTTAACCTTTGAGACATAGTTTCCCACCATATAACATCACTGAACAATTCTATGTAGAAGTTGTCTGGTCTTTATTGGATTTATCATTAAAGTAGAAAAATCTGTGTTTAAAGAATTGAGCAAAGGCCTCCATAGTTATATAGAAATGAAATATCCACAATAACAATAAACCATCCTTATATTCTTGACAATCCACAATCTATATTTAAAGATAAGAGATCCTTGGAGAAATCATTCATACTCTTCCTCTTCTTTTTATTTTACTCATGTAGAGACATCTTGGTCTTCCATGGAAAATACTTGATGTACACAAAATTAAATGTACCAAGGTGACCAAACCACCAACTTTTTATTTGTAATATATTACTTTGCATTGGTGATAATCTCTAATATTCATGTATTCTTATTTTCTATTCATGTTGCACATTGTTCATTTTGGTAGTTACTTATCAAAAAACATGCACTTTTGTCATAAGATGTTCACCTAAGCAATGGAATCATCTACCTTTCCAAGAATGTTATCTAAAAAATCAAATGTGTTCAACAACATGTTGTTGGTTCCCAAGTGACTAGTACCTATATCTATCTAATTATACTTCAACTTTCAAAACCATGGAGTAGCCACTATCACTATTTTACATTTAAGCTATGTATAAAATTATACTGAGTGTAGCATCAGAATGGTACAGTAAAAGCATGGTGGACCTATAACTCACAGATCTGAAGATCCTTGCTCTGATATATTTAGAATTTAAGATTTAACTTTAAAGTATATACAACTATTACATAAACTGGTATAAGCAACTTAGATTCTATTTTTTCATAAAATCATTAGTGATTATCTAAAATAACTAACTGTACAACAATATCCAATTCTACACTATCGAAATTAACACAATAAAGTTTACACATGTTCTAAAAGTTGTGAACTTCATGTATTAAGTGGCAAGAGGAAACCAATTAGGTTGTTCCTTCATATTAAATAATAAATCTTTATCATCAAATAATAAACGCTTTATTTTACAGTGGAATGGAAAGGTTTTCAAAATAAAGAAAGCTTTATCAATCATCTTAATCGAATTTTATTAGAATATACTTCTTTGGTTAGAAAAATTTTTGACACCAATTTTCATGCGTATTTTTAATATTAAATTATAATTTGGAAAGTAATTAACTTCACATGTTGCAACGGAAACACCGGAAGACTAATGCGTGACGTGAGATTAAAATATAGTTTTTGTGTAAAGTTTTTTTTTTGAGACATGCCTATTTTTATTATTAGATAATATTTCTTTTAGGAATGAGACTTGTACGTTAGTTACACGTATTTATTGAGACTAATGAATGATGTGAGATTAAAATTCTGATTACATGCATAGCTTTATCATTAAATAAATAATAACATAAATATATGATTCAATGGAAACATTGGAAAACAATTTTTCATGTGAGATTAAAATATAGTTTTTGTTTGTGTACTCTAAATGTTTGATTTTTTGGAGTTTTTGATGGATATATTTTTCGATCAATTTTTATTGAAATTAGGTTAAAAATAGTTGGAACTCTAGATTTGAGTGATTGAGCTTGTATATTTCCAGTTCTCTGAAAATTTTTCATGGTGTTGAATTCATTTATACACTTAAAAATGCAATTTAAATCATCCCTTCTGCAACTAGACTAGCGTTACTTGTGACCGTCATCATCCAAACATAGTGGCATCCCTTGACCTCATTAAGATGGATTTGCGTGGTTCCATTTCTCTTTCGCTCAACAATTTTTCCTTTATTTGCTCACTCCCTCTGCTAGACAATGCACTCCATGGTCATATCCCGTCTCAATGGGAACATCTATTTCATTTGAGGGAGCTCCAATTTTCAAATAATGAATTGGAAGGAAATATCCCAAATCAACTCGGCAGTTGCAGAGATTTGACTTACGTGGCACTCTCCTTCAACAATCTGACCGAAAATATCCCGACGAAGTTTTGTTCCCTCCAAGATTTGTAAAATATTTACTTGGTGTTAGCATCAATATTTTCAAGGTAGAGTTATAGGGTTGTCAGCAGTTTACAAGGTCATTCCTTGGTCTTGAGAAGACCAATGAATTACAACTTGAGTCACTTGAGTGTGGGTGTTTCTTTAAAAAGAGTTACGACTCATAAATCTTGTCATGGTCATTGAGTCATTTTCAGGTAAGATCTATTTGACTTATGAAAAGGAGTCAAGTCATAGGTATAGGTGGGGTGTTTTTTATGATGTAATGGAACATAATGACACATGATGAAGTCATCAAAGGTTATGATGTCATTTCATGTTAATTGTAATTGGTCTGCATACAAATGTGCGCGTTGTGTAAATGCACTGCGCAAGTTACTTGGAGCTACTTGCATTGTCTTGTCATTAAAAAATGGATAATTCCCTTTTCAAATCATCATTTACCCAGCTTATGCATGTTTTTCATCACCTTTTGTTCATTTGCATGTCCTTTCGACTTTCGATCAGTCCCCTCCCTTCGAGAAAACTTCAAATACTCACCTACTTCACAAACCTGTCTAGTGCGCTACACAAACTCTGTGCAGAAGACACCCACTATGCAAACTTTGTGAAAAAAAAACCCGCTACACAAACTCTTTTCCTCCAAATTCTCGATGTGTAAAGACCAGAGGGATAAATTTGATGCTTAATACCTACATGCATGCAATGCTAAACCTACCTTTTGTGTAGTTGAGTCCCCTGTGAAAAATTTGAGTAAACCCTAACCATGTTTTTCTACTGTGTAAAGTGCCTTGTCAGAGTTTCATCCCTTGGACCCCTCTTCCCTTATTAGTCTCAGGTTTTATCTTTCATCCACAACTGTATGGCTACTCAAGGAAGGAAGAAATATCACAAAGGAGGTAGTGTGCTGAGGTGTGAGCCACCGAATTTAGATATGGTGAATTTTGATTCAGTGTTTAGGGTTTCATTTGAGCAGGCTGGCTGCATAAGCTTTTGTGAAAAGATCCAAGGCTACAATTCACAGGTGATAAAGGAATTCACCCTCAACTTCAATGGAGTTGAGTCAAGGATTGTTGATTTCAATTTCCAAGCGTCAGAAGAGACAGTGGCTACTGCAAATGAGATTCCATTTCAAGGAGAAAAGTTGTTTAAAGGTATGCCCCTTGATCCAATTTTCTACAATGATTTTCTCAAACCCAAGTAAAAGAAACAAAAATTTGGTGCCACCATCCTTAGAGAATGCATGCTTGAGCATTATGAGAAGTTGTTTAGGGTGGTTCAAAGATATTTTACTTATGAGGGGAGATTTGACAGGGTATATCAATATCACATAAGGATTCTGATGCATTTTACTAGAAATAACCCTTTAAACCTACCTTTTTACCTTTACAGAAGCCTAGGAAAAATGGCAGACAAAGTACAATCTAGGGTTGATCATTCAAAGAGTAGTTTGTTTCATTTCCCCTTGGTAAAATTGTTAGTGGTTGAAGAAATTAAGAAGGTGAACAGAGAATGGGACCTCTTCTTAGCCTCAACAAACATCCTTCTATATCCCAAAGGAGATATCCCCTCACCTGCAGAAAAAATGGTTTCTAAACAATCAAGTGGAAAAGAGATAAGGTCTGTCGAACATGACAAAGGGATGGGAAAGGAGATTGATGACTCACCATTGGGCCAACCAACCAAGAAAAAGGGTAGGAGATTAAATTTTGCTGACAAAGTGGAGTAAATACCCAGATTAAGCAGCCCAACCACAAGATCAACTACCAGAAGACCATCTATACCTACTTTTCCTACACAACATGTTGAACATTCAACTCGTGAAATACATGAAGATCAGGTACAACTAGAGGACAAACACCAAGCTATCAAAGAATTGCAAGAGCAACTTAAATAAGCCAAGCATGTCAGTAACATCTCACTCTGGCGCACCGAGAAAACTTATTCTTTGAGGACACTTGCTCGCAAGTGATCTGGAGTTTTATGATAAGAAAACATTTATCCTTGATTATGATGCGATATGATAGATGACATGATGTTTTACTGCTTTGACATGGATAGGTGTTATTGACTCGGTTTCACTGAGTGTGCAGGGTTTTTGACCTTGAGGATGCAGAGGCATCAACGGGACCCCTTGGACTCCAGATCGAGTCAGGGAGTGTGCTTTGGGGTTGATTGTTTACTGTGATTTTAGTATATTTGATTTGATGATATGATGTGGACATATTCTGATACGATTGTTGATGATGCAGGCTGACGATATCTTGTCAACCAGAATCACATATGGATTAAAGGGGCCACACACGACGTCCAGAGAGGTTGAGGGAGAGGTTTGGACAACAACCCTGCCACAGCCTACTAGCACTCCCGCCGTGGCTCGCACTATAGGTTAACGATTACCTAGTTCGAGAGGATCCACGATGACGTGAGGGAAGACTGCGACAGTCACTCATGATGATTCTAAGGGGCGCGCAATAAGGCGGGGGCCTTATTCCTTAGAGCCCTTAGTATCCCACAAGTTCACCTGGCAGAGTGTTGACTCCAGGGGTTATAGATGTCTACCAATCAGTCAAGTTGGCGAGTGGCACCCTTGGAGCACGTGGTTCATCCTGAAGGGAACGTCGCACAAAAGAAACACAAGAAGAGAGTGGCACCCTTGGAGCATGTGGTGCATCCTGAAGGGCACGTTGCGTAAAAGAAACACAAGAAGCGAATGGCACCCTTGGAGCACGTGGTGCATCCTGAAGGGCACGTCGCGCAAAAGAAATGAATGAGGCGAGTGGCACCCTTGGAGCACGTGGTGCGTCCTGAAGGGCACGTCGCATTGATGTTGATGAAGGAACAAACCTAGATGGCCCTAAGACTTTTAACACATTAAGAAATTTTTAAACAACTTCCCTAAATAATTGTCGCCCCGTTCATAATCTAAATCTAAGTCTAAAACTTCTCTAGGGTAAAATTTTGTTTAACCTTAAGAAAAGAGCCAATAAAAGATAAAAATAAAAATTTAAACTAAAAACCACTTAAGTAATAGTCCAGTCTTCATAAAATTCTTGGGGCAAATGAAGAGAGTAAGAATTTAAGTAAAACTAGTGGATTTAAAAAATTGCAAAGAAGAAATTAATTCTTAACTTGGGAAAGTATAAAAAGATATTAAATTAGTAATAAAAGGGAAAGATTTAATAGCGCAACTGCCATTTTGGGTTTAATAAAAAGGGGAAAGAAGGGAATAATAAGAATTGGGGAACTAAGTAAATGAAGGAAACATGATAAAGGAAAGATGGGAACTTATGGTAAAAAGCGAGGCCAACATAGTAAGGAATCGGCAATTAAGAACCTTCTAAAAATGAACTAAAATTAGCAACTTCATTTCAGGGAAAGTATTTAAAACATGTAAGGGGATCTAGGAACACCTAGGAGGATATTTAGGAGCAACTCTAGGTGGGTGAGGGAAATGAGTCAATTAATAATTTAAAGAAAATAATTATTGGAGGAAAGAGGGGGATGGACGACACTTGTGCGAAGGAGAATATGTAGAATATTTTTATTAAAACTTAATTTAAAAGTGATTTAGGGAAAGTATGAGGTTTGGACAACTCTATAAAAGAAAGGGAAAATGAGGAAGAAGGGGGATCGACTGTTAGCATAACGTTACGCTGCCAGAATTGTGACTTAACTGATTACTTGTGGAGAGTTGGGATTTTCCATCTTGGATAGGAGTGGTAGCTCGGCCTTGCGAGGCGAGCTGGGAAGCTAGACGAACCATCTGGATTGTGTGTGGCCCCTTTGCGGCTCGGGGGACTAAGGGGGAAGCAGAGTACCCCTAGCGATTGGTTGGGAGTTACCGGTGTAGTCTCGACGGTTGGTGAGCAGGAGCGGCACGAAGCAGGAGTGGCACGGAGCGCACGGTCATCATTTGAGGCGGGAGTTAAGGCAACGGTATGTTTTCATTTGTATGATAGAAGGTATTAGGACCTTAGCCCTCTCTTATTGTTATCAACATTTTTGTATTGGCATTGTGAGATGAAAAATACTTAACTTCAATCTGCTTGGGTTCTCATTGGATTGATTGGTTTTCTTGCCTTGTTCTTCAGCGATTGAAATTGTGTTACAGTTATAACATATTTATTCTTACTCTGTTGTTGCATGTCGGTTTGGATAAAAGATATTTTATGGCTGTGTGTATATATGACTATGGGCATTTATAAATTTCTGTGGGCATTTTTAGATGACTGTGGGCATTTATAAATTTCTGTGGGTGTTTTTATATAAATGAGAGCCTTTTTATATGATTGTGGGCATTTTGTATATTACGGTGGGAATTTTATATCACTGTGGGATTTTATACTCTATAGTGGGCGTTTTTATATAAATAGGGGCGTTTTTATTTGACTGTGGGCATTTTATATATTACGGTGAACATTTTATATCATTGTGGGCGTTTATACTCTACAGTGGGCGTTTTTATATAAATGGGGGCGTTTTTATTTGACTGTGGGCATTTTATATTTTACGGTGGGCATTTTATATCACTGTGGGTGTTTATACTCTACAGCGGGCGTTTTTATATGACTGTGGGCATTTTATATATTACCGTGGGCATTTTATATCACTGTGGGCGTTTATGTATTATAGTGGGTGTTTTTTTATTAATGTGGGCATTTTATATATTACCGTGAGCATTTTATATCACTGTGGGCATTTATATACTACAGTGGGCGTTTTTATATGACTGTGGGTGTTTTTATATGACTGGGTGCATTGTCACATCGTTCGTTGGCTTCCATATGTAAGTTGGAGTGATTGTATGCCCTTTTATATTTTTGTTTTCCTTCTGGCAATCCGTTCTGGCAATTTTGTTGGAAATTGTTCCTGTACATTGTTTCTGGCAATCCATTATGGCATTTTCGTTTTGTAAAATTTGTTCTGAGAATTCATTCTGGCAATGAGTGTATTGGCATTCCGTTTTTTTAAAATTTAGTTCTGAGAATGCGTCCTGGCAATGGGTGTATTGGCATTCCGTTTTTGTAAAATTTAGTTCTGAGAATGCGTCCCTGGCAAACGAAGTTCTCCCCCCTTAAACTTTCATTAATTTCAACTAATGCAGATGGACATTGCTGTGTGGTAAAATGTAGAGTTGTTTTATCGATTATTAACATTGGATAATTTAATTACGGATGAGGCTAATGTTAATTAAATCCTTAGTTGCATTTATCGATTATTTAAGGCTCATTGAATTATGATATTTCATTTTAATGGCTGAATGTTCTCTGTTAACTTAATGTAGTTCCTTGCCCTTTCATTTAAATCTAGTTAGTTTCTAATTGTGTTAAGAAGAAATTTTGTTTTATTGTAAATTGTTCGCGGGTTTGGGTTAATGAAATGGTGCATGGTTTTTATAATTGATTAGTGAGTAATATGGTTATCATGTATGGAAAGGGGTATTGTGGCTTTACGGTTCTTTGATAACACATAGATGCATTGAAATTGGAATTTCGCGGGATTAGCGTGATACAAGATGTGTTTGATGTTTAAATCTTACTTATGGTTAGTAGGCGTTATCCTTGTCATTAGTTTTAATGAATGTATAATGCAGTCGTTACTCCCTTATTTCTCTAATGGATTTTTGGTACTTAATTCTTAATTTTTCACTTAAGTAAAATGGCTCACTTCCTCAAAATGCATAGCAAGCTACCTAGGAGTTGAACTGATTACATGAGTGGAATCGTCGTTAAATGATGCCTGACTTAAATGATATTGACCTTAACAAGTTACTAAACGTATTTAGAAGAGTCCTATGACATTTCAATTGAAGTGGTGCCTATGTGGTTCTGGATTTTCTTCATCAATTTCCTATTGCTCAATTGGCTTTTGTTTTTTTTGTGTATTGGGTTTTTCTGTGTTGCCCTTAATTTTGGTGGGCACCCTTATCCGATGGGTTCCTTCTGCAGGGTGCTTTTATTTGATTGGCTTAGGGTTGGGCTATTAAATTTAGGGTTAATAAAGTTGTTGTTTATTTCTTTGTTGACGTTTAGGGTCGGGTTAATTTCAGGGTTGGTACTATAATTGGAATTGTCCAAACTCACAGTTGTATGATATCAGACTCTTCGATCTGATAAAGCTAGTTGCTTTATGTATAAGTCTGTGTGTGTGATTATTTTCTGTGTAAAGAATCCAGTGCCGTATCAAGAGTCTCGAGCCCTTTAAAGGCAGAGTTACCACCACTGCGACCTCCTGATAGAGATTACTAGTTTCTTCCTGAGCAGTTGGCCAGGAGCCTATCTGACATTCTCTCTCTCCGGAGCAGAGAACTAAGATTAAACACCCTACTTTCCTGTGCAGAAATAGTAAAATCTACTACCATGGATTCTTCCATCTGTGTTCGTACTGTACATAACACAGTGGTCATTTAATGCTTGCAGTTACTTGTTGTGCGCCTTATGTCTTCTTGTGGTGATCATCGTGGTTGTGTCTTGTTAGTCGTCAGGTGGCGAGTAGAATTGAATATGTTTGTTTCCCTTGCACGCACGCACACACTTATTAAAAACACACAAAAAAAAATCCACTTGTTATATGAGGTTTGTAGTCGTGACAAACGGGAGGAAGAGATGGGGCATCTGAATAAGTGAGGGACACTTATGCTTCCCATGCTTAGGTGTAGATCCTTCCTGGTCGAAGGCATTCTGGAAAATGGAAGGAAGCTCAAAATACGAATTGCAAGATATCAAAGATCAATTGCCAGAAGACCACCTATACCTGCTTTTCCTACACAACATGTTGAAAATTCAACTCAGGAAATACATGAAGATCAGGTACAACTAGAGGATAAACACCAAGCTATCAAAGAATTGCAAGAGAAACTTAAATAAGCCAAGCATGTCATAACAGAGTATTTTCAGTACAACAGGGAGTTGAAGAGGAAATTGGATGAAAAGACACCCGACATGCAAACATCAGAAGATGCATTAGGTCCAAGGAGGCAGTGAGTTCCAAAGGTTCCAGAAGTTTTAAAGGGAAAAGAGGTCAAACAGAGTTCTAAAGTGGTAGATATAACTAAACCTACATCTCCAATGACAAAATCCTCAGCTAATAGGATGAATCTAGACCTTAAACTTGCAAAGATGATACTTGAAAAGGGCCAGTCTATTGAAAAGACTCACACTTCACCTGGAGAAGGTGATAAAACTGTAAAATGGCTTAACAAGAAGTTGAGAGAGGCCCAAGACTTCATCATTTGGCTAATATAGAGTAAAAGGGTATCAGATCTAAGGTTTCAGAGACACTCTAAGGAGTCTGGGCCAACCATTAGAAATTCTTGTCAAGCACTCACAAATGCTCAGTCAAAACTGAGAAGGAATACATTGTTGTTCAGACAAAGTGGGCAATTTGAAAAGGAAAAATCTGTCATTAAGAAAGGAGAACAGGTCCCTCAAGCTAAGAATGAAAGTTGGGAATTTAGATAAAGGGAAGTTAGAGTTACTTGCAAAGGTGGCCCAGATCTAGGTTCATGACTGCACCATTTTTGTTTTTTGAAAAACCCTTGAATATACACAAGTTTTGAGTTTTGCAGAAACTGCATTGTACAGAGTTTGCATCGCGATCTGGTGCTACGCAAATTTTGCAAGCATATTGAAAGATGATAAATATTGGGAAATGATTGGTGTTTGGCCTAAAAGTCATGACCGGCCTCCAGAGATGTTGCAACTACCATTTGGATGAGTCTTGAAGCGAAAACTAGATGTGTTGTGCAAAGCGCACTACGCAAATGCTGAAGGTCACATTTACACAACACATCACACCAGTTCGCTATGCAAAGATAGATTGGAGCCTTGTCAGTGCTCAGATCCCTCCAAGAACCTTCTCCAGCTGTTCAAGATGAATCATATCAGTCTTAAAGGAGAAAATGTCCTAGAGATCTCTTTTTTCAAAAAATTTGGTTATGCATAAATATGGTCAAAACGAATTTGCTATTTTTAGCAAGTGGTATAGAAATTATCTTCTTTTTTATGTAATCAGATCCAAAATCGTAGGATAGCAGGGGAATTCTACCTCTCTAGATTAGTATGGTAGTTTATCTATATAATAGAGCATTTTTAAGGTGTTCAGGGTTGGCAGAAGTGCAAAGGACAAATTTTACTTGAATATTGTACAAATTTCTAAATTTCAAATACTATTGCAGATGTCTAGATCTTTTTCATACCAAAGATTCTTGTGGTGATGACCTAAAGTATGTCATTCCTTTTATGTATGTTCTTCTAGTTTACTTTACCTTTCATCTGCAACATTTCATATGTTTAAATTGGATATCAAAGGGTCTGAAATTCATCTAAATGGTGCTTTAGATTCAAGCAATTTAAACTTTGTTTTTCTTTCTTAACTTATCAAAATTCATCTTTTATGGTGCTCTGATTTTTGTTATATGCTTCGTATTTCTTCCTTCCTACAAAAAAAATTAAAAAATTGAAAGTTCATCACCTACCTAGCCTTTGTTTCCTTGAGAGCTCTACCTACCTGTCACTGTGTTCATTTTTTTTCAAAGATTGACTCCATTTCCCAAATAGATCCCTTTCTTATTGCCAACAAACACCATAAATATTTTCACCTAATCAAAAACTATTCACTGATCCTCAAAGAAAATTCATCTTTAGAGACAAAGTGACAAGAGAGATCCCTCTCAGAACTGAAAGGCTAGTTTCAGTTCTAAAATGATTATGTGGTTACCTTTGTGATTTTCCTCCTCAACCTAGGAAATTTACTTAGTGTTAACACTTGGGAGAGAACTAACTCACAGGTACCATTCCCTCTTCCTTAGGAAACCTTTCATGGTTGATTCTTTTGTCTTTGGAACACAATAGTCCCATTCCAAGTCAACTTAGCAGTTGCAGAAATTTGATTTTCCTAATACTCACCCCGAATGAGCCCACAACATATAGGTACCATTCCTTCTTCCTTAGGAAACCTTTCATAATTAGTTATTTTGACTTTTGCATGAAACAATATCATCGGTCCTATTCCACAAGAATTGGGTCAGCTCACCCGTCTGCAACACCTTTTTCTTTTCGAAAATGATTTTGCGTGTACCATTCTTTCTTCCTTGGGAAAACTTTCATGATTCATCATTGGTTATTTTGATTTTTGTACGAAACAATATTATCGGTATTGTTCCACGAGAATTGGGTCGGCTAACCGGTCTGCAAGTCCTTTGGCTTTGGAAAAATGATTTGTCAGGTACCATTCCTTCACCTTTGTCAAATATGTTTAACTTGAAAACACTTTCTTTATTGGAAAATTAGCTAAGCAGAAACATTCCAAATTCTATTGGAAAATTTTCCAGTCCTATAGATCTATCTCTAGAAGATAATAAGTTGAGTGGAAGTGTGCCCATAAAGTTGGGTGATTTATCCCTCCTTGAAAGACTATATTGACTAAAAATCAACTTGATAGTGGAAAAACTACAACCATACTATTTCTTGTATCTCTTACCAATTTTTCTCAGCTACAACAACTATAATTGGACAAAAATAAACTAAGTGGTGCTTTATTGTGAAACTTTACCATCTATGGTTCTAATTGGACAGAAATATACCACATGAAATTGCAAAACTTTCTCATCTACAGTTCTATTTGAATTTGTCATGGAATTTATTAGAAGGTTCCTTTCCCATGGATATTGGTAAAATTGCAATGGCTCAAGATATAGACATTTATGTCAATCAATTGACCGAAGAAATTTCCCCTACACTTGGAAGTTGCACTGAACTACAACTATGGAACTTATCTCAAAATTCCTTCGAAGGGTCCATTCCAGATTCACTTGGTAATTTATTGAGTCTTATGAACCTAGATCTCTCTTCCAACTCCTTATCAGGTTCTATACCATTTTTCACTCTCAAGAAGTTGAAAATGATTCAAAGTTTGTCTTTCAACAATCTCACAAGGGAAATTCTAGAAGGAGGATGTTTTGCAAATACAACCATTATCATGTCCTTATTTGGAAATCCTAGCCTTCTTAGACCACAAGCATTGCAATTACCTGCATGTCAAACACCAAGAGGTCATTTTTCATTTGTGAAAAGAGTACTATTTCCAGTTAGTGGAGCTATTGCTTTTATACGTCGTAGGCTAAACAGCCTACGAAATGATGATTTTTTTCCAGGGACATTTGCCTAAAATCTGGTTAGAAAGTTTTAGATTCATAGATTTGAGTGATTATTTCTGTATAATTTGAGTTCCCCGTGGGTTTTCAACATTCTAAATCCATTTCTGCAATTAGAAATGAATTCTAAACAACAAAAAATAGTGATTCGTGTAAATTTATATTGCCAGATTCCGGTGAAAAAAACCATTTTGTAGAACATTAGACAACACCCTTTTATACTATGTTGTCTACTTTTTGGGTTCCTTTGGAAAATAAATGTGCATATGAAAAACATTTATTCCTCACAAGCCATTTTACAAAAGTTAAAGCACCAAAATATACCATATCAAGAGCTTCACATAGAAAATAATGGATTTTTCAAGAACAACTTATTGGGAACAAGGAATTTTGGTTTAGTTTATAAAGGAATTTTCAATGATGGCACACTTGTTGCTGTGAAAGTTTTCCAGATTCAAAAATACAATATTTAAAATAGTTTTAAAGTAGAATGTATTATCTTGCAAAAGGTTTGACATCAAAATTTGGTGAGAGTCATAATTTCATGTTCCAACCTCCATTTCAAAGGATTTGTCTTCGAATTTATGTCTAATGGAAGCTTGGAGAAGCATTTGTATCCTAATAGGGATAGAAAAATGGTGCAGATATATGTGATCTGAGACTAAAAGAACGATTGGACATTGTCATAGATGTGACACATGCCACTGAATATCTTCATCATGATTCTTATGTGTAGGTAGTGCATTGTGATTTAAAATCCAACAATGTGCTTTTGGATGAAGACATGTTAGGGCATGTAACAAATTTTGGTATTGCAAGATTAATCAATGAAACTTGTATTGAGTCACTTACTTCAAAACTTTCTTTGAAAGGGTCTTTGGGCTACATTGCACCAGGTATGACATTTTAGAATGTCAAAATTTTAATTGTCTTCTCTCATTAACAATTTTGTATGGACTAGGTGAGTAAAATTTGATGAAGGTTATCTCTAATGCAGAGTAGGGATTAGGTGAGGAAGTGTCTACCAAAGGAGATGTTTGCAACTATGGCATTTTTTTACTGGAAATGCTTACCAGGAAATGACCAACTAGCGACATGTTTTATGGATACCTAAACTTGCACAAGTGGGTGGACCTAGCCTTTCCAAATAGAGTGAATGAGGTAATTGACTACAACCTTTTTAGTGAGGTGGATGGAGAGAAATTTGAAGAAAATAATGTATACAAATTCCTAATTTATTTTCTATGAGTTGGTTTGTTTTGTTCGAAAGATTCACCTAATGAACGACCAACTACGAGAGATGTGGTAATGGAATTGGAGAGCCTCATAAATGATTTACGGCAAAATGCAGTTGCTTCTAGGATATTAAGACAAAGCATGCCCAATTTTCTTAGCAATACAAATGCAACAAGGAATGATACACATGGATCAAATGTCGATATTTCTTCTACATTTTAGTTTGTGAAAAATGCAACACAAGAAAATTTCAATCTTGCCATTATTCATACAATGTCAATTTTTTTTTTAACTTATGGCTATTGAAATAAAATCTATTAGTAGTTATATCTATTTGTCATTATTGTTAATATATATAAAAGATGCTTTTGTAACACATTATTATGTGAAATGCAACTCTACATTTGGTTTAATTTATTATTCATTAGTAATGCCAGTGCTTTTAATTGTCTAAATATTAATTCCATTCTTTATGTTTCTATAAACAAAACAATATGATTATAAAAATATCGTCTATCACTTATAAATACATATTTAGTTTAATGAATTAATTTTTTGAAATATCTTGAAGTTATTTAGTTTGTTGATATTATTTTTAATTATTCAAACAATTTTTTATTAACATTTATTATCTATTTATAATTAATATTAATGTAAAATTTAAATGATTTAACAACACTTTACACTCTATTAAATTTAACAACACTGTACACTTTATTAAATATAATAATGGATGAAAAAACTAAATTTTGATGCAATTTATTATCATCATCCAAGATGTTAATATTCATATCCATGAAGTAACCCTCACAAAAAATCACATGGAATTAATTGCATTCTCTTTTCAACATATATTTAAAGCTCAACTATAAATAAAATGTTTATATTGTCAACAAAAGTTTAAAGGTTGAAATCCTATTTAAATGTGATTTTTCAATTTTCATATAAATCAAATTGATGAGCCATCATTGTATTCTTTAAATATACGATCAATTTAAAATTCAAATACAAGTAATTTTTATATATTATCAACAAACATTTATAAATAGAATGTTTATATTGTCAACAAAAGTTTCAAGATTGAAATCCTATTTAAATGTGATTTTTCAATTTTCATATAAATCAAATTGATGAGCCATCATTGTATTCTTTAAATATACAATCAATTTAAAATTCAAATATAAGTAATTTTTATATATTATCAACAAACATTTAGATGTTAGTTCCCATTTTAAATATGATTTTTTAATTTTCACATAAATTAAATGAATGAACCATCAAGTTGTACTATATACATTGTGTTATTTAAGTATATAATTTGGATATATAAATTGTGGCGACCATATTTAGCAGGACTATAGCAATGAGTTTTTGTTGACCGTCTATTAGTTTTGGTCGATTTTCCTTTAGTAAACTTTATAAAATAAATTTTGTTAATTTTTTTAAATATTTAAATTTGTTTATCTAAAATCTTATTGGAGAATTTTTTAAAGCTCTTATGGTGGAAGAGATGGCAAACACTCATGTGAAAACTAGATCAATTGGAAGCACATGTCATATGATAACATATCTTGTTTAAGTTCAGATTATTCATGAGGAATAAATTTGTATACAATGGTTTGCATACAAGTGTTGCTGGTAGGTGAAATCTATCCTTGCAAAGTTGAAGCTGCTTGTAGCTCATGGCACATATATATGTGTTATCACATATTCCAACCTATAATTGAATGTTGGCTCTTCTTCCAACATGTAATTGAATGTAAGTTAGACAAGTTAAGAATGTAACATTTATGGTGTTGCACATTCCTATGTATGATGTGGTGAAAATCATGGCTCTCGCCACAAAAACAGGTTGGATCTAGGAGTGGAAGAGGTGAAGGAAATGGTAGCAACCATTACGGGTCACAAAATATTGTAGTTTGAGGAAAAAATCATGGTTTCATTTGGTCTCTTTGAGGATTTTTATGAACAATTTTAGGTAAGACTCGCTTCCTGCAAAATATATATTTGTTTTTTTCTTATTTAATCATGTTGTCTTATCTTCCAAGTGAGAGATTAGATTGCAAAGATTCACTGGTTTCATTTGTAGCAAGTTTGTGAAAGAAACTGTAGTTTCATTTAGTCCCTTTGAGTTTTTCTCAGAAACATTTTAGGTAAGAATCATTGTCGGAAGAATATATGTGTGTTTTTACTTATTCAATCGCGTTGTCTTATGTTCAAAATGAGATATTAGAGTGCATAGATTCACTCTAGTACTGCATCCATAGTTGTCTTTAGCCTTCTCCTTCATTGGACATGTTTAAGGGGGTCTATGCTTTCTAGACCCATAGGCAAACTATATGTATTTTCCAGTTTCCAAATTGTCTTTTGGCTTGAAAAGTTATAGATGAAGGTTCACATCTCCAAAAATCGTTAGAACTTTCCAGTTACATACGAGGATGTTCCAGCACCTTCGATGTGAAAGATTTGCATTGCTTCTAGAGCCTTCTCTTCTCGTCATAATAGTCTTAGTTCTAATTGAATTCTGGAAGGGTTTTGTTTCTTTTTGGATTCAACAGTATGTAATTTTAGGTTTTTGATAATTTCACAATTTCTAGTGATGACTCGAGAATTTTATAATTATATTTTTTTGGGGGGTTTTATGCATTTTTCTAACCGTGTGCATGCCTTGGCATAAATTATTTGGAAATAAATGGCTAGTGTAGCTTCTGCAAAGAGTAATGTCATGAATTCTGTAATTTCGGCCATCAAGAATGTTAGGCAGTGGAATCATAAACGTAACAAGGTTCTAATAGAAAGGAAACTAAAACCAAGATTAAACCAAGAACAACAATCACATAATTGAGATAGTGATTTATGTGGAAACTCAATACAACAAAAAACCATGGGGCAATGATAATCAATATTCTTATTATTCAAGGGAGAATTACAATAGCCAATCACATGCATACAACCATCCTCTCCTCACATACACACTGCACTCCACAATATTGCATCTTGCTCACACAGTCCTCACCTCTATGGGTATGCTCCTATATATAACATCTCTCAAACAATTAGACAAATTACTTATAATAATATACACTAGTTACACAAACTATTCATTGAAAAGTACATGCATGCACATTCTAAATTTAGTTGATGTGCATGTGCATGCTACCGCATGGGAAATTGGTTGGCACATTTTCAAAAATCTCCACCTTGACAACAATTTACCTCATATATCATGCTCGAATTAATTCATCATCTTTCCCGCAAGTCAAGAGAAGCCAAACATCATCACACCTCCACAACTTCTCTAACAATATCGTTGCATGAACATGTCTTCCCGATTTGCTCTTGTATGGACCATTCTGTGTCCATCAGTAACCTATCTTATAAAATGATGCACTTGTCCATTTTTATACACTAGAATATTAGTCAAATGCACAACACTTTGACCACCAGAGAACACCTCATCATGTACCTGTCCAAACTTACCCAATAGATCCTTGCATTCTTGCAAGTCATAACTTGAGTTAGGCCTCCTCTTGTCCAAATCTCATGAATTATAACCACATACTAAATCACTGCAACCTCTATAGGTGATACTTGTGCTTTTGTGTTTGAAGAACCCATTTCTATGTTCTTCACCTGGTTTTTCCATGTGTCTACTAAAAACACCAACTACATGTGAAATGTTGACCATTTCTCATCACGATAATTAAACTTCCTACTAGCATATAATACTTGAGACATATAACCTTTTTCTTCTTCATCAATTTGGAAATAAACCTGAAGAAAAAATTACAATGGAAAGCCAAAGGCATTTTACCGATTTCACATCATTCATACTGAATTTTCTGAGTATCTTCACCACATACATATTTTGTGATAACCAAGCTTACCATATTTCATGTCTCTGTATATTTCCATTCCCAAGATTTTTTTTTTCTGCTCCCATATCCTTCTTATCAAACGTTCCAACCAACTGAGCCAACCTGTTGATTTCATACATGCTTGTGCTTGCAAAAAGCATAACCTTTATCACCAAGATAATAAATATACCATAAACACAATGGTTATACTCACTTCTTGCAAAATCTAGCTCACCATGAAGAAATCAAACATCTTGTACCATTGCCTAGCATGCTTTAGGCCATACAATCATTCTTGAGTTTTCAAACAAAACTTCTATTGCAATCTTGAACTAACCATTCTGGTTGTTCCTTATACATCCCCTCATCCAAAAAACCCCATGTAAAACATTTTTAATATCTAAATGTACTAACACAACTAGTGCTAACACAACTTGAATAGAAACAAGCTTTTAGCAAATAGTGAGAAAATTTCATGGAAGTCAATACCTTCCAAATACCCTTATGCTACCATTCATGCTATGCACCTTTCATCTTTTACTATGTTTGATTTTATAAAAGGAAATTCATCTAACATTGCATCTCTATCCATGATGATTATGTGGGAATTAGGATCCCACATTCTACATCCCTTAACATCATCACCATATCAAAGATCTACCTATTTGATTTGTGCCCTACTTATAATGTTGATAACAAAATAAGAATCACAACCAAATAATTTTACATTTGAGTAATTACTAGATGACATGTCCATACCTCTTATGGAATCTTCCAATCTTTTGCAATCGATGGTGACTGAGTTACCAGATAGAACAACTTCTTTCGTCCATGAGTATTGTTGCAACTTGGCATTACTGAACATGCCTATTTGATCCCATATTCCTTGAAATACTTTCCAAGTTCCATGGATATGATCCTACATTCATCATATATTCTCAAACACTTGATTGACCTGCCAACAGATCAACCTTTCTACAAACCCACCTTTCTAACCTGGATACACTGCTCCACCTTGAAATTTGAATTCGAACAACTTTGAACAAATCCATCCAAACCAACCCAAGTAAGCCTTCATCGCTTACCTCTAGGATAATTTACAATGGATTTCACCAAGCCTTTTATAGGCTTCATTACATGCAATCCATGGTCACAATACCACAGACTACCCAAAAAACATGGACTTGAAAAATCACATGCTTTGACCCAAAAAAATGGATTTAACTCATTAACTCTTTTACCGAGTCAAGGTTAACCCAACATACATGATCCACCACATATTCAATATACATAAATCTATGTTTAGAATTTTCATAGGTGACCTGATAAACTAGGGGTACACATGCCTATCCAGGTCTTACATACATATGCCCATTTACATGCAATCAATTATTATTATTATTATTTTTATTTCACAGTGACTCAACTATCATCACCCTACAAATTATATGTGAACACATGTGTGGTGAGACACAACAGGAAGATAAAAATTCATCAACCGCATATGAACTTGAAGTTGTTGCAGCTGAATTTGCTTATATTTTGGAGTCCTTTTTGGATGTTTGTTGTTTTTTCCAACAATCCCTATTGAGATGCCCAGATTTTACACAAAACCAACATTTCCCCTTATCCTTACTGTCTTTTGTCTTAGACTTGGTTGTACCTTTATGATGTTTCCCTACTTCTGTAGATCAACCTCTAACCACCATTGCTTCTGTTGTTGAGGTTTCTTTACTAGATTTTACCCTCATTTCCTCAGATAACAGAGCTCCCACAACAATGTCATAATCAATGGCATCTGTTGAGCTAAACCAAATAGATGTGATCAGATGATCCCAATACTCAGGAAATGAACACGGTAGAGTAACTTCCTTGTCCTCATCTTTGTACTTTACTTCCATACTAGATATTTGACAAATCAGAGTATTGAAAAAATTTAAGTGATCAACAATTTTTGTACCTTCTGTCAATCGTAGGTTGTACAACTACCTCTTCAAGAAGATTATGTTCATCAAGGAATTTTTCATATACTAAATCTCTAGTCTATTCCAAAAACATGTTTTTGTCTCCTCTCCAATGATGTTAAAAAACAATTCACCTTCCAGACAAAAACAAATAGTGTTGGGAGCTCTTGCATCTAGATATTCTCAGTCCCCGTCTGTCATTTTTGTTGGTTTCTTTGACTTGCCCACCAAAGATTTTTTCAATCCTTGTTGTACAAGTAGATACCATATCTTGAGCTTCCAGAGCTCAAAGTTATTCTTTCCGCTAAAATTATCCACCTCAAACTTAGAACTCTACACTTTTTCCATTAGCACAAACCAAAATGCCCAAACTAATATTATAATACTAAATCTTCTTAATATGAAGGAATAATGGTATTTGAACGTTGAACCGAAAAATATTTAATAAAAATATTTTAAAAAAATATATTTAATAAATATTTTATACATAAAAATATTTCCCAAACATAAAAGGGTCGACCTAACCTTTTATTAAAACACCCTCTTACTTTCTTTAACAAGTGTTGCATGGCAGTACAGTCCCTGCCAAGTTGGAATGGGAATAAATGCACTGCTACGACGAGACCGAGCACAAACACGTGGGAATCATATTGAATTACATGTGGTATCCATGTAGAGGATGACTTGTGGCAATGTGTCATAGGCTAGCCACAAGACATTTGGCTTGTAGATGACCCCCAAGGTTAATATGCGAACGAGGCAGTTTTTTCCTCTGGTGTGTATAGTTCAAACACGGGACTTAGAAAATTTATGTCTCAATGACTTGAAATAAAGGTTCCTAGAAAAAAGGACCAGGAAGCATACACATTAAACATTCAAATATAATAAACACAATTTCCTGACATCCAACATAGTTGAAGGAATTTGTTTTTAGCATTTTCGAATTAGTTTTCATTGAAATTTATCAAAAAATAATAATTCCTTGCAACAAAGGTTCCTAGAAAAAATGACCAGGAATCACACACATTAAGAATTCAAATATAATAAACACAATTTCCTGACATCTAACATAGTTGAAGGAAAAAAAAGTTGCATTCCCGAACTAGTTTTCTTTGAAATTTATCAAAAATTAATAATGTTTGTTACATATTTCTGGAATCTGTTCCAAATTTATGGAAATTTAAATGTGTTTTTCATATAGACTGGGATTGAGGCTCCCATGGACCATAAAATAAATAAGTAAAATAAATAGGAATGTAGAAAGAAGAAGTGTGTGGCAGTAGAGAGGAAGACCTGAAAAGAAGAAATTGGAAGTTATGAATCTTTGGTTAGAGATTTCTATTTAAAGAGGTAGAATAAATGGATTGATAAAGAAAACAATATGTGATCAATATAGACTTACTATGAAGCCGATACATTTTTTTTTATGTCATCGACGACCACTGGAATCATGCCAATCGGTTGTTTCCCTTCGTCGATGAGCTTGTCCATTCTCCGTTGGAACCATTCTTCAATGTATCTTCTCATGGGGGCCACATTGATTTCATCCTGTATTTCTATTGCGAAAACATCATTTTCTAATTTCCTTAGATGCATAGAAATACTATGCAGAGCCTATTCAATTTCTTCATTATGTGCTGAATAGTCCACTAGCCAGTTCTCGACCTCATCTACACCATATTCAAGGATGCCATAAATTTTTTCTAAAGACAACCCCTTTAAAATATCAAGTTGTTCATCGAAGGCTTATTTGGTCAAGGACAAGGATTTGAGGATTAAGTTTGAGTCTTGAACCTCGTTGGTACTTTCGGCTAAGTCTATTTGGGTCAATTTTATGAATAATTCTTATTTTTTTTATATGGCTTGTTCACATGATTCGACAATGAGTAGCAGGTTCTTAACTTTCTTTTGTCAACATGATTTTAATTTTTTGATCCACTTTGGGGAGGGGAGATCCTCTTATCTTTTTTTCATATCTAAGCTATTGATGGCATGGTTGGAAAAAGGGGTCACCATTTGTTCATAGAAACGCTCTTTAGTTTTTAAATTCATCTGCCAATGTCCATGCAAATCATTTTCCCTCTTTCGAAAGGAAGCTATATTTTGTGATGTTTCCTAGGCTTCAGTAATTAGCTGCATTATTTTCTTTATGTTCTTCTCTACAAAGTCTCTACACGATGTGAGGAGGCTGGAGGATCCTTTTAACTTGGATGTAGGGGTAGCAGATACAGTTTTTGCTAAAGGACTGGCAAACTCTAGGGTAGCAATGAAAGCCTCCTCCAATTCCTTGATTCAATCGTTCAGTCTGGCATTCTTCGCTTCAATTCCTCCAATGGAATCATCAAGGGCATCACCGATTACGCGATGAAATCGAGAGATTTGGGACGGTCTCATTTTCCTAAATTTAATCTTTGTACGCGATTTTCCTTTCTTATTTGTTACATCTCTCTTTTCAATGATTAAATTTTTAGATTGGATGTCAAAAACAGTGCTCTAGAATATGAAGGATTCATCTTCGTAAAAAATGTCGGTCTCAACTATTTCCATTGTGGAACTATGGTGCATCACATCCACAAATGGGTGAAATTTGTGCATGTGCTCAATTTTAGTTTCAAGATGCATGTGCTCAGTTTCAATTTCGGGTTCTTCTACCTAACCTACAATGTTTTTTCTCTTGTTCATCAGGGGAAGCTTGTGAGAACTATCAATTTTTGCGCTAGGAGGGTTCTTATCTCCTCCTCCATTTGAATATTTATGGGTTGTTTTCTTACTAGGGTGGGCCATTGAAGAGATGCTCTGTGATGTCATGCTCTTAGGAGTGTTGGCCAGGGACTGGAAATTCTTCTCATCGGATACATTTCCCTGTTTTCTGTACAATTCAGTCATGCTTTGCAATGTATTTATGTCGCAATCGTCAGAAGGAGTGTTGTCATCATTGTCTCTGTCTTTGGTCAGAAGTCTATGGATAAAAGAGATGATAAATACAACCGATAGTAAATGTTCTAGAAAAATCCCATTAGGGTTGAACCCTTTTAGCCTTTCAACATATGTTAGGTTCAAGTTCTTGAAATGGCCCGCAAATTCATTAATCTTGTTGACATTTCTGCACACAAAGTCCTCGACTTTCCAGGGCAGAGGGAGGAACTATTTTTTTATCTTGTCATGGAAAAAATGAAACCAGTGGTTGTATTTCCTTGCTATTTCTATAAAAAACATATTTTCCGCGATGTGGCATGGAAGGAAAGCAGGATTTTCCTTGAAGCCAAAGACCATTAGTACACTATAATTTTCCTTTTGTTCAAGTGTCCCATTCCTATCCAAAAACATGGTGGCTTGGCTAGACATCAGAGGAGCATCCTTTCCTAACAATAAATCTTTGAAAACTAAGACAAAGTCATTAAAAACCTCATAAAAACAATGGGAGGCCTTGTGCCTCCACAAGGCCCAGTACCAGAATGTTACTGGGTCGAATTCATAGTTTATTTTCTTGGATAGAGATAGTTTTGGAAACGAACAACAATGCACTATTGCAAAAATCAAGTAGGATGACATATAAAATTTATTCGATTCTTTGAATCATGATATTTGGGAATAGATTTCAATGGAAATTAGCTTCCCCCAATCGAAAATGAATCATTCCTTGACTGTGAAGTACAAAATATAAATAACTATATGGGAAATGCCTGTCGTGGATTCCTATCTTGTTATTCTTGTAAACAACCAATCAATTTCCCGAAATGGATTTCTAAGGGAACTGACCTACAACTTTGTGATATCTTCAGGAAATGTTGTTCGGTCTTCAAGGAACTCAAGGAAGAGGTCCAACCCGTTATCATGTTTTTCTAGGAACTGCTTGCAGTCTTGTCCTCTGAAGGTCAATGCTAGCTCCGACAATATTAACATCTCATGTCATACCTGAGGTGAAAAAGAAACAGAAGAATGGTCATGCAGTGGAATAATTATTTGGCTTGAAATATATTTTTCAGTGCACCAAGAGACCACCTCTTTATATTAAAAAACCTCATGGACATAGCCTGCACGAGCGATTCCAGAGGCCCGAATCACTTTGTTCTGGGTAGAACAGGATGAATAGTAAGGGTATGCCCTTGACCAATGGAAGTTTTGGTCCTCACATCCAAAGATATTCACTGTATCTCCACATAACTTTTGTCGAGTTGCTGCCATAAGTTTACAAGAACGTTTGTTTGCTCTAGACGATGTCTAAAATGAAGATTTGGAAGGGATAATATAACCTTGCACAAATATTGGTCCAAATGCATGTGAATGGGAGATCTCATTGAGACGTTCACTCATTAATGAAAATTTTGACGGATGTTGCATGATGCATTGTTATCATTAAAGACTAGTAATTTCATACATAGAAGTGCGAACATGGAAGATAGATCAATGGGCAATTAGGGATTGGATATTTCCTGAACAGGCCAATGCAATGACCCTTGTTTGAGATGAACAATCAGAAGGGATAATATAACTCTCTACATATCTTGGTTTAATGTGTATTAATGGGAGATATCATCGATCATTTCTCTCATTAATGACAATGTTGATGGTTCATGCATAGTGAGCTGTTAGCATGAAAGGTTACTAATTTCATATTTATAAATAAGTACGAAGGTGGCGGGGACGAGAAAGAGAAATTAATGAGTGCCTAATTATCAAAAACGATTGGGCATGCTTCAAAATAGGGTTACAAGGTACAACCATTGGAGGTGAGGGCCCGAGGGTCAAATTGTATGTCTCGAAATTTTTTGAGTGCAAAATGCATAACACAGAAGAGGGAATGATGGGACAATCTAGAGGGAAATTTGTATATCGCGAAAGTCTGGGTAATGTTTTTAGGACATAGAATAATGGAAGTGAAAACGTGAGCCCACCTATCCTGAAATCCACAATCGAAAAAGTGGCTCAAGTATGGAATAGAAAAACAGTTGGGCGAATTCATTTTCGCTAATATATTGAAACTTGTAATATATATCCCATTGCATGGAAAGATCTTTTCTCCATATCTCTAGGAAGAAAAGACAAAGTAAGAGAATATAAATTAATTTAAATTCAAGGGTTCTAGCTTCATTTAAATTTCACTATCTCGTTGATGTTTTTTCTTTTTAATGATGGTCTGTATGGTTGTTGAATGATGAACTGTTAGCATTAAACCTTGGTCGGGCACAGTAAATAGTGACAACAAATTGGATATTTCATGAACCCACCAACCCAAAGAACCGCGAAAGAGATTCCATGAAATGGGCAAGTATGGAAAGCAGTTGGATGGGCTTCAGAATTAGGGTGACAATGGTTCCCCAGGAGACATGACTTCCCGAGGGTCAAATTGTGTGTCTCGAAACTTAAGTGAAAAATGTGTATCATGGAAGGGGGGGATGATATGGGAGTCTGAAGGTCAATTTGTATATGAAAGAAGTGTGGGAGATCTCCTCATGCGTTTCTCTCATTAATGACATGTTTAAGGTTCATGCATGGCAAAGTGCTAGCATTAAAGCTTGCCAATTTCATATTCAAAGAAAAGTAGGAAGGTACCGGGGACAGGGAAAAACAATTAAGGAATGGCTAACTATCGAAAGCGGTTGGTGATGCTTCAAAATAGGGCTAGAAGATACAACCAGCAGAGGTGAGGGCCTGAGGGTCAAATTGTATCTCTCGGGAGCATTGACCGTATAACATGTAACACAGAAGAGGGAATGATGGTGCATTCCCACGAATAAATTGTATATCGCAGAAATCCAAGTACTGTTTGCTAGTCACACAACATTGGAAACACAATCCCGAGCCCACCATTCTGGGAACTCGCAATCGAAAAAGTGTCTAAGTATGGAACAGGGAAATGGTAGGCCAGACTCGATACACGGTAAATGTACAACGTCATGGAGATACAAACAACTTGGGGATAAGTATTGAAAGGAATGGTGGATGGTTGGGCTCGTGACGAGGCATTCCAGCAGACAAATTGTATATCACGGAACTCCGAGCACTGTTTTCAAGTCGCGGAAGATTCGAAACTCAATTTTGAGGGCATTAATCCATGAACTCGCAATCAAAAAACTGTCCAAGTATGGAATAGGGAAACGCTGGCCCGGACTTGTTTTCTCTAATATATTGAAATTTCTAAGAGCTTTCCCATTACTTGGAAAGATCTTCTCTGCATGTTTTTGGACAAGTTCTATAGGGATGGTTAGTCCTCGAGGCTTTTTCTTATTAATGACGATCTTTATGGTTTTTGCATGATGGCATCTTAGCATTAAACCTTTGGTGTTTCATATTTGGAAAGAAGTACAAGGATGGCCGAAACAAGAAACAGTGACTAGGAATTGGAGATTTTGTGAACTTGCCAATGCGAGGATCTAAAATAGGGTGACAAGGTCTCCCGAGAAGACGTGAGGCCCCAACGGTAAAATTTTAGTGCTTAGAACATTTGAATGCATAATGTGTAACATGGAAGGGGGGATGATGTTGGAGTCCGACAGTCAATTTGTATATGGCGGAGGTCCGGGTGCTAATTGTTTCATACCAGTGTGTTCAGTTGTCACTAGTAAGACCATAATCAATGTATTTTGGGAAGGGAGTGAAGTTAATGGGGATGAAAGGTAGTGATAGATACTTTGAAACATTTGTGAACCCTATTAGAGTGAATCTTGTGAGTTCGAGGAGTCTGTGGTGGAATTGTAGATCACAAAAGTTTTGTGTGCAAGATGTATATCATAGAACCAGAAGCAACAGAGTTTTAAAGGGCCAACCCGACAACCGTGGCCATAAAATTGGCTAATTATGGAATGGAACAATGGTCGGTCGGATTTTTCATGTGATGATATAGATGGAGATGAAGATATCTCAACCCACCAACCTCAGAACCCACGATCATAAAAAGGTGACTAAGTATATAGCCATAAAGCGATAATAAATGAGAAGAAGAAAAGGGAAAAAAGGCTAAGTATCTCACATAACACCATCTATTGTTCGTCTATTAATGCCAATATTTTTGAACCCCTAGTCAGTTCTCACTAGTAAAAGCATAAGTTGTAGATCATGAAAATTCTTTGGGTGCAAGATGTATATGAAGGAACATGGGACATAAGTATTGGATACCCCAAACCTGGGACCCGATGGTCAGATAATTGTATAAATGTTGAAAGGGACCGCGGTCGGTCGGGCTCATGGTGTGAAGATATAGATAAAGATAAGCATCTTCCAATCCACGAATCCAGGAGGCCGTGATCTAGGAGGCCATGATCATAGAGATGTGACTAAGTATAGAACCAAAAAGAGATAATAGAGGGGGAGAAAACAGGGAAAATTTAAAGAGAAAGAGTTTATATTTATTCCAATAGTATTCATATTAATATATATTAATAGATTATTTCTGGTCCAAATGTAAACCATCTTCCAATTTGTAGGATGTTGTTCGGTTCTCAAATTTCATTGAAACACATAAGTAATAGAAAGAAAAAAAAATAAAAAAAATGTATATATATATATATATATATATATACATATGACACAACATTTTTTATACACACAGATATTATCAAATAGAAAAAGTTGCAATATATGCAAAATATTGAATAGGAACATGATGTCAACACTTGAATTTCCTTGTTGTAATAGAGTAATTAATTCATTCTACGGGACCCCGAAGAATGAAAGTAGGACGGGTCCTCCCATTTCTTTCTTTAAGTATAGGTCAAGCGCCACATACGTATGGCCTATGAGAAATTATTCTTCCATGTAAATGTAAGGAGTGAACATAGTGGCCTTTATTTAAATTGAAGTGCTGGGTAGCAAAATGAAAAGCTTGTCATCCATCTTTAACGACACACAAAAAAAGTACAAAATAAAATAAAAAACAACACCATAGATTGGAAAACACCATACAAAAACCTCAAATATTCTATATTCAAATAAAATGGGTTACAAAATACAACTGAGATTATTTTCCATAATTATTGGGATTGGGATTGTCGCCGACAAAAAAAAAAAACAAATATGTACAATAATGAAGCTTGTGGACATTCTTTTATAGATTTCAACTTGACCATCAAATGCTTGATTTGTAAAAAAACAATGAGTTGAATATCAATTTCGGGTCTTGGACTTCATTGGTGCTGCCAACTAGATCTATCCCATCTTTTTGAATATCTTGTCTCTTATATATATGGCTTGCTTGCATTGGCTGATTATTCAACATTCCATACTTTTCTAAGTGTTAATTTCCCTCCGTCATCGAAAACTTCGGGTTTAACATGCCTTCCTTGTAATTTTCCTGATCATTGACATATGAGACAACTTAGAGATGTGATTCAGGCCCAATTCAAAGATGAGGGAGTGGTTTTATGTGATTTCATCTTTGGGGGAAACAAATCCTGTTAGACAACAAAAGATGAGACAAAAAACAAATTCAAGTATGTTGCGACTACTATTCTCCTTGTATTCGATCATTTGTTTGGTTGAAAATCCTACTTGAAGATTTGTATGTTGAAATTCTTTGTTTTATTACTGTAAATTGGAAGGGACATCCAAGTCAGCTACAAAATGTTCCTCTATTGAAGTACACATCTTCTTCTAGCAAAAAATATCTGGAAAGTGTATCAAATGTTGTAGATCACATCAGAATATATCTTTCCTTGTAGGGGTGGAAGACATGGCAGCCCACAAAATGGTATAGAATGTTCGAAAGTGGCGCCAAATATTACTCCATGCCCAGATACACTCAGAAGGAAATTATAAAATTGGATACCCACGAACGTGAGAAAATGTATGCGCATTTGAATAAACATTCTAAAATTACAGAAGGTTTTATGCCAAAGTTGTAACAGACTTGACAGACAGCCAATTTCTATGTCAAAGAGTGTCGAGCGACCTCTGGATGCAGTATCAAACTTGACATACAATCAACTTTCGATCACTACTAATACTAATGTCAAATGCAAGAAGTTGTGATCCCAGGATCTAGGTAGTTTCACCTTCAGGCATCCACACTGGCGGTGACCCCAGGCTCCAGATAGCTTTATCTTCGGCCATTAACATTGGCGGTGGAAATGGGAACAATTCTATTGACTGCAGTGTAGTAATGCGATGAACAAGCAATGCTATCATTGTCAAAGAACTTAGACTATAGGATTGTTAGACCTGCAAAGAACATCGACTTTAGTGTTTCTTTTTCATGACAACTACAATGTTTCTTTGAGTTCATAAATCTTTGGATGTTGGGTGCCCTATGCGATAATGACCTTGACATTAGGTACATGTCATACATCTATTATATGACATCACATTGTTAATGCAATTGCCATAGTGGAGGATGGATCAATTGCATTGGCACAAGCAATATTAATTGTGTGATTAATTAGCATCCTTGAAGGATGTGAATCCTAAACAATGCCTAAAACTTTTTGAACAGTCGTGTGTTCAATTAATACATTGTTCTATATTTTAAAAAATAATAAATTGTAGGTGGAAACAGCTTTGGAATACACCACTACATTAAGGTCTCTTCTAAATAATGAAATAAAATGATTACAGAAGGTGGTACTAAAAGGTGATTTTCAGAAACCAAATCATTACCTGAACACGTGAAAATTCTTCCATAAGGTGGTAGTATAAAGTAATCCTCAGAAATTGTTGCAAAGTCCATAATCCAGAATTCCTTCCCATTAACATTTCCCAGTTACATGTCGATGCAGGTATTAAAAATTTTTGAGAGCATCGCTCCCTGGTTATATACCCACATTCAAGTAGGAGGAGAATATTCTTGCAAAGAGGGGCAAGATCATTGACCCAGATGAAATCATATGCATAGGAATAGTAAAACAAATTGTGTAGTGGAGATAGAAATTTGATTATGTGTGGAGTCTATTACTACATATAGAGGACAATGAAAAAACTGTGAGAAAGAATATGACCTTCTTTCAACTCTGTTACTAGACCCAGAAGTAGCTCAAAAATCTTTGAAATAGAAACTTTTGTAATTTTAGGATGTCGATTCAACCACCCATACAATTTCTCATACTCGTGATGATCCAAATTTATAATTTCCTTCTGAGTATATTCATGAATGGAGTAATATTTCATGTCATTTCCTAATCTTACTAATCATTTTGCAAGCCACGGTATGTGCAACTCCTCCGACGAAAGATAAATTCTTGTGTGGTATGAAGAATTTGGTACACTTGACAAACTTGTGTTATTGGAAGAAACTATATACTTCAACGAAGGAGCATTTTGCAGGTGATATGAAAGTCTCTTCCAACTCCCAGTAAGAAAACAAAGAATATCAACACACAAATCTTTAGTCAGACCTTTCAACCAACCAAAGCATCAAATACAAGGACAACACCAATCACAAGATACTTGATTTTTTTTGTGTGTCTAAGTTTATGTTGGCTAACAAAGTTTTTTCTCGCTCAAATTTGATGTCACATATAACCATTCCCTCATATTTCAATTGGGTTTGAATGGAATCTCTAAGTTGTCTCACATGTCCATGACCAGGAACATTACAACGAAGGCACCTTAAAGCCCAACTCTTCAATCATAGAGAGAAATGGGAATACGTATTTAAAATCAACGTTGAAGAATGATAGTATAATCTTCCATAGATTTTGGTTTAATTTGTTTTAATGGCATGTGCCCTTGATATTTACACTTATTAATGCCAATATTTTTTAATATGTGTGCTGAATAGTCACCAATAGCATGAGTTAGCATTCCCATATGCAAGCAGATTCTCAAATATGACAACCTTTAAAATATGCACAGTATTAAAGAGGGACATGATATCAAGACCTCTATGGATGACACGTTCCTGGATGGTAGTGTGGTAGTACAATATTGCACTGTTACTATGATGATGCCTTTAAAAAACTAAAATAGCCAACAATTGTTGCAAATTCAAAATGTACGCAAAAAAATTATTAGATCCCATAATATTCGCCTGTTTATGCATTTTAATGGGAGATGTCCTCGAGCTTTCCACTTGTTAAAGCCAATATTTTTGAACCTGTCTGGTCGGTTGTCACTAGTAAAATCATAATTAATGTGCATTGGGAAGGGCGGAAGGTGTCAAGGATGGAGGGGAGCGAAAAAGAATTTTAATTTTTCTGAACTCAGGAGTGCTTGAACCCACAAAACGTTGAAGACTCGACTAAGTATGGAAAGGAAGGTAGGACAGATGGAGTCATCGTAGGTAGGCATGCGATTTTGAGGAGTATGAGGTCGAATTGTAGAGAACAAAATATTTGGGTGCAATATGTATACCCCGAACAAGGGTTACTAGAGTTCGATAACACCTATCCTCGAACCCGCATTCATAAAATTGGCTAAGTATGCAAACTAACGGCAGTCGGTCGGACTCGTGATGTGAATATATAGATGAATATGATGATTTTTCAGTTCACCACACCAAGAACCCACAAGCATAGAAATGTGACAAATTATATAACCAAAAATGCATAATAGAGGGTAAGAACAAAAGGGGAAAACAAGCAAGTTTAGAAGAAATTGGCTAAGTATGAAAATGAACGGTGGTTGGTCGAACTCGTGATATTAAGATATAGATGGAGATGACTATTTGTCAATTGGACACCCCGAGAACCCGTGACCATAGAAACGTGACAAAGTATAGAACCAAAAACACATAATAGAGGGGAAGAACAAAAGGGAAGAATGGGCAAGTTTACAAGAGGAAAAAGAAAGGGAGATAAGAACTTTATCTCTCACACAACAACACTTAGTCTCATAAATAAATATGGGGAACAAATCATCAGCTATGAAATATAGTTGGAGCCCAACAAACTCTGGTTCAATCCATAAGAGATGTTGTTTACATCCACTGCAAAATTTTGCATATTATTTTATCTTAATAGTATTTTTTTGGGAGCCAATTGTAAAAACATATAACAACAGATCCAATTGTAGATGCAGGACCCCAACATTGCAAAGTTGAAGCAAACAAGAGCAAGCAACAAATAACAACCCAGTTAAGAAGCACCAAAAGGCCCATCTGCAGCCGCAAGACCTCAACCCTGCAAAGTTGAATCAAACAACAATAAGAAACATCCAACGAACCAAGAAACAAGCACCAACCAACCAAATCGAAATGCCTATGAAGAACAATATTGGCCAAATTCACTGCATACAAGATTGCATCAAAAAATTCAGAGGAAAATGTATTGTAACACATCTGTTAACCAAATATTTTAGGCTGTAAAACCTGTCAAGTAAACATTCAAAGCTACGAAGACCATCGAAAGGCCTACCACTGTGAAAGCAATTAAGAAAAGTGTCATTTTCACGGCTGGTATTTTTCAATTTTAGGAACGATCAAAATCCTCTTGCAGTCCATATTTGTATCTGATTACTACCCAGAGAAGAAGGACAGTAATTTTGTCTTCGTCTCGTTCTTGATTGCCAATGTTCGACACAGAACCTACCTCCATCACAGCCACAATGATGCATAGGAAAAGGAAATCGTATTTTCTCCTCACATACAAAGATGTTCTGCAAGAGGATTTCAACTCAGGCATCCCCAATAGTCAAATTTCCCACGTGCAAACTGCAAATAGCAAGCAAAGATAAACACGACACCCAAACCTGCCTATCAATAGGAAACGATAGAAGGCCAATGTTCGACACATAACCTACCTCCATCATAGCCACAATGATGCATAGGAAAAGGAAATCATATTTTCTCCTCACATACAAAGATGTTCTGCAAGAGGATTTCGACTCAGGCATCCCCAGTAGTCAAATTTCCCACCTGCAAACTACAAATAGAAAATGAAGCTAAACATGACACCCAAACCTGCCCGTCAATGGGGAACGACATAAGGGCAGTTCCAATCGGTTGCAGAATCCTAAGTGTGCAAACTACAACAAGACCAATAGGAAAAAAAGAAGAACAACAACAGGAAAATAAGAAATCAATGAACAAGCAAGAAGCAAGCATGAACTAGTGAACCAACAATGCTGCTGAAGAATAGTATTGCCCATATTCACTGCAAAGAACATTGCATATAAAAAAACCCGGAAGAAAATGTATTGTAACAGGCCTGTTAAGTAAACATTTAAGGTTGTGAGGCCTGTTAGGTAAACATTTAAGTCTGTTAGAACTTCTCTTTAAACATTTAAGAAAGAATGCAGTGTGGAAGGTCTCTTACGTACAGAAAAACATTTATTATATTGTTTTATAACAATAAAAAAAAAATTAGTAACAATAGTTCGAACAATAAAGGATATGTAAAAAATAAATTTATTCAAAGGAAAAACTAATATGAAGTCAATTAATAAAAAACTGACTCTCTATCTTCAAAAATTTTGATATCCAAACATTTCAAGAAAAAAATAAAAACTCAGAAAGACCGTATATGATCAAAAACTTTGGATATGCTAACATATCAAATATTGGGAATAGCGAAGCTGGAAATAAGACCTCCAATCTGTTATCCAATCAGATCATGACATATATGGTATTTTTTATTATACAAAAATCAATGTTTTTAGTTCCCTAGTTCCAACAATAGATATTATGCAAATATTTTTAGTCAAAGGACAAACTACTATGAAGTCAACAAATTAAAGATTGCTATAGTCCCTCTATGCCTTCGACATGGACTAATAAGGGAAATCCTTTATAAAATATTCACCTTACCTTTTTATATAATATCCTCCACTTTATTTACCACTCCATCCATTTAAAAGAGGGTGATTCTCATACACAATAAGACAAAAAAGACCACTCCTTTTAATAATATATTGTGCTTGATAAAACAAAATCTCGTTCATACCTTGACCTTCCAAAAAATAGTTTATGTTTGGATTTAAACAACGGTTGGCGCACCTTGGACAAGGATATCATGCGACAACTTCCAAAATTGTCACAATATGTAATATGTAATATTTATCACGTGCAACACTTTCTCCAAATTGTCGCACTGTGTAATATGTATCACCTCTGCCACTTTGCAGAAATTGAAAAGTTTGCAAGTGTGCCTGTGACTATCACACTTTGTAAGAGGGACAAATTGTGATAGTGTAATAAAACCCGTCCTAGGCCAATCCACTCCACTTGGCCTGACTTGGTTAACCTTCTCTTCTATCTAGCGATACGATTACATTATCCTTCACTTTCAGATCCTTCAACTTTGTGCTCTGATACCACTTGTTAGGCAGCAAAAGCATAAACGTAACAAGATTCTAATATAAAGGAAACTAAAACCAATATTAAACTGAGAACAAAAATCACACAATTGACAGACTGATTTATGTGGAAACACAATACAGGAAAAAACCACGGGGCAATGATAATCAACATTCTTATTATTCAAGGGAGAATTACAATAGCCAATCACATACATAAAACCATCCTCTCCTCACATACACACTGCATTCCATAGTATTGCGTCTTTCTAATACACTCCTCACCTCTATGGGTATGCTCGTATATATAACATCTCTCAAACAGTTAAACAAATCGATTATAATAAGATCCACCAGTTACACAAACTGTTCACTGAAAAGTGCATGCATGCACATTCTAAATTTAGTTTATGTGCATGTGCATACTACCACATGGGAAATTGGTTGGAACATTTTCAACAAAGAAATGCATGTTGCCTTCAGGCCATCCAGGGGATTTTGGTGACTTTGGAATTTGTTGGAGCTTGTTAGTAGCTGTAGCGAAATATAGGTCAGACGACGATTTGTCAATTTAGGATGACAAACAACGCTGTTAGGATACGAAAACTCACCATAGGGGTTGGCCTAATAGTTTTCAAGGTAGGAATTGTAAAAACCCTTTTATCTCCATGCCCATTTCTTGATACGTCGTAATTAAGGTCCAAATCCTCATTTTTTCTGATATGTAGTAGATTCATATTATCCTGTGAGGAACTTGGGGTTTGGCCTCGATAAATTGTTCGATAACCCTTTCCTTGCTACTTATTGTGGGATGGGACAGCGGATGTGATAAGAGGCGGGTCAAGAAAGTCATGGGATAAAGGAATATATACATCTATGGGTGGACATGTCGAGGATGGGGAAGGAATACGTCAAAGTTTATGTTAAGGAGAATGCATTGGTGATAAAGGTAGAATCCCTCTTAGAGGCAGAGTTGGACAACAGTGGACAAAAATACAACAACCACATAAAAATTCCTATGGAAGTGTTCAAGCTGGACCAGATCAAAGCTCATATGAAGAATGGAATCCTTAAGGTCACTATTCTTAAGTTTACATAAGAGGATATCAAGAATGTGATTAACATGAATTTTGAGTAGGGTAGGGTAGGGTTTTTGTATTCAAACATCGAAGTGGGGAAGTGTTTTTTTTGTTCTTTTCATTGAGTTTTGATAGGAGGGAAACCGATAACAAGTGTCCTTGAAATATAATACAGTGTTGAGAATATTACTATAGTTTTGATGTTAAGTTCCATCAATTTTTCTTTGGTGGAGAAATTATGGTTCCGAGATTTTCGATGTTAAAATTTGGCTTTTGATTTAAATACTCATAAAATAAAATTATTTTTGTGCATTGAGTTGAGGTACTAATACTCCGATGGAAATTATTCCACCACAAGAAAACGCCACATACACATGTTCATAATTTAATTTAATTATTATAATCCAAAATAATGCAATTTAATATAATCATATTTTAATTTAATATATTTTCCCCTTCGTTTTCTCAAGTACTTTCCTTCGATTTAACGACTACTTTCCTTCAAGGATGGTAATTGACCAATTGTCCTTAAGAAAAATACTATAAGGAAAAATCATAAAAGATTACATTTAGATTACATTTATATTGTCAACACAAGTTTAAATGTTGAAATCCTATTTAAATGTGATTTTTTTATTTTTCATATAAATCAAATTCATGAACCATCAATGAAAATTGTATTCTTTAATTATATAATTTGATCAATTTTAAATTCGGCTATAAGTAATTTGTATATATTATCAACAAACATTTAGATGTTAGTTCCTATTTTAAATATGATTTTTTAATTTTCACATTAATCAAATGAATGAACCATCAATGGAACTTTAAGTTGTACTCTATACATTGTGTTATTTAAGTATACAACTTGGATCTATAAATTATGGTGAAAGGTGTGAAAAATGATATTATGAAACTATGACTTACTATAATTTTTAATAATTTTGACCTTTTCAGTTATATTATAGGTACATTATTTGCAATTTTTTTATTCACAGACATTGTTGCACAAGTGTTTGAGAGTGTTCCCTGCCTTTTGAACCCTTATTTTCTTCATGTCACCTTAAATTGTATTATTCATTTAGGATAAGAGTGAATTATCCTCAAATGACGAATCATTGATTTAGTTAAGATTTCCTAGCCTAGTCACTATGCAAGGTGTTAGGATCTAGAGAAAATATCTCTATGAGGTGACATCACCCATTGTACTATATATTTGTAACTATGGTGTGAATAATTGAACAACATGGCTTCACCCTTTTTAGTCATATGGTGTGAGTTTAAAGCCGATATTACTAAAAGAGGGTTATAGTACAAAAAAAGGAACTCCTTGGTCTGCCAAAATCGAAACCAGGCTAGAGGTTCCCCAGTTACGCTTTCTGAAAAAGGAAAGGGTTATGACTGGACTACCATCGTGGGAAACTAGCCCAGTCCTACCATATCCATTTTTTGACAGGATACTCACAACAGACATGAAGAAGAAAAGAAAAGCCTAAATAGATGCAAAACTGATGTGACTGAATTGCCAAAAGATTAACCAGACCCTAGTCCAGGATGATGATATGCTTCTTTCCTTCATCAACCTGGCCCTTGTTCTCTTCCTTTTGGGAGACCATGCACATCTTTCTGATGTGTGCTCACACTCCTTTCCCTTCATCTGGTGTGATGTCCATGTGATGGACGTAGTGAAGGTAGAGGTGGAATTGAGTAGCCAACCACTCAATCTTGGTTTGCTGGTTCTTCTCGACCTGACTTACTAGTTTGGTAATGGTTTCCAAACTACTGAGGCATCTTAAGATTTCGTTCAATAGTTTCGTGTGTTCCTTTTTGTTCTCCTGTATGGCATCCTCCCTTTCCAAGCTCACTTTTCCAATCAACATCTTTGTTTTCCACGCCATCTCCACCATTTTTTGGTAGAGGGTTTCCCTGGGTTGTGTGGCTCCTGGGTCAGTTACCCAGTCCATTTCCTGAGTCAGAGCATCCCATATTTTTTCCTTAGGATTTATTTTGATTTCCTTTTCCAATCGATTAATGGTCGCCTTTCCTTTCAGTGCAACTAGGGTGTGAAAGGTGCCCTCCACGTCTTTGGCTTCCTTCTCCATCTTTGAAACCCTCTGGGGATTGCTATGAGTTCCCTTCCCCAGAGGGTTCCTTTTGTTGTGCGATATCTTCATTCTCACCATCCTATCTAGCCTATGGAAGCTCCTTTTCTAGATTCTCCACCTGTTTCCTGCCCGTGTGTCTGTGGTGGCTCCTATAGTTGCACTATTATGTTTACATCTATTTCTGTTGTTTCTTCTCTTATTGAAATTTCCCTGCTGCGGGCTCGTCCTTCCAAGCATGGTCTACCCGTAGAGGTGAACCTTCCCATCCTTTTTCCCTGTCGCGATATGTATGATAATTATGACTCCACCGTTATCCCTGTACGGGCCCTTGCCCTTGCTCGCTTGATATCCTACTATGCACCTCCCCATACCTGGTCTTTGGTTTGGTGGGTCAATATTGGTTCGTGTCAATCCCTCTTTCCTTATGTCATTTGCTTCCTATTGTATGTCGTTAATACTTTCCCATGGTCTTCCCCTGCAAATCTTACTGCTCACATGACCTTGTTGTTGTACCCTCACTTGTTGTATACTCTGGTCATGCATTGTGATTGGTTGTCGAGTGTTCGACAGTCATATCCTGCCTGGGTCCTTCGTGCTATCCCCTGGGCCTTTCGCTGCCCTCTTTGATGTGACCTTCCTTTCTTAATTTGTTGTCACAATCTTTTGTCACTAGTTGGAGGCAGTCCATTCTGAATTGTCCTTTCGAGATGTTGAGCCAAGTAGTATCTAGATCTAGTCCTTCATTGTTAACCCCTTTGTTGGCAATTTTTTCCACCAGGCCATTTGCTGACCTACGTACCCAACACAACTCCACTGTTTAATCATTTGCATATGCTCTTGGATTTTTTGTAGGGAGGGTGCCAAGCGCTAGTGTGTCTGTTATTTTCCCACTCTGGTGCCATTTTGGAGTCTCTTCACCATTTTGATGACCCAGGTGGAGTCACCTTCCACGATAGTGTTGGTCATCCTTTCGCGGATTAGAATTTCGAGACTGAGCTCTAGGGATCCAAATTCCATTGCGTTGTTGGTTGAGTTTCCCAAAATCCCAGCGTACAACCAAATTATATTTCCACCACTATCTCTGATCACCCCTCCCATCCCTGTCATTCTTGGGTTTCCTTTTGCCACCTCGTCAAAATTTAACTTGAGGAACCATGCCAAACGTGGTGTCCAATTGCTCTCTCCTGATTGGAGTTTCGGTGGCCTCCCTACCCTTGTTTTTTTGTGCCCGTCTTTTAGGTGGAAAACTTCTAGGATTCGGGAGTCCTGGCCTGTGGGTTGCACTTTCCTAGTCTAGTAGTTGCGGCTCTACACCGTTTCTTCTATTTGAGAGATTATTGCTTCCTTGAGTTTCCCTTCTGGAAGGCTTTCATTCCTGAAGATGCGTCGATTCCTTTATTTCCATGTTTCCCATATGATCATCCTTGGCATGAGATTCCAGCAGAGGTTAACCGTTTCATTTTTTCTATAACTCTCATTCCAGTTATTGATGTTTGCGCTAATGTTACCTCAGATCCTATTGGACTGGCAAAAGATGCTTGCCGCCCAATCCTAGATCTCTGCTAGGTAATTACATTCATCGAGGAGGTGATTTGTTGTTTCTTCCTTTGCTTGACAGAGGTGGCATCGTGATGGGCCTATGAAGCCCCTTTTCCTTAGGTTTTCCCAGGTTAGAATTTGGTTTTAAAGTACTAGCCATTTGAAAATTTTAAATTTTGGCCACTAGGGGTTGTCCCAAATCTTTCCCCACTGTTGCGTTGGATCTTCTTGGTCCTGAGCCGTGATGTAATTTCAAACTTATTTTAGGTTGAAATCTCCACCATTTTTTCCTTCCCCATCTTAGTTGGTCCTCTTCTTCTGAGACTACAATTTTCCTTTTCCCCAATTCCTCCTCCACCTCTTTCTTTATTATTGCCATCCGATCTCTATTTTTTGGATTGAGTTTGTCCCAGATCCTCCATCTGTCGCAATCATTTTCTTGTTTCCAGTAGTCATGAATTTTGATTTTTCCTTGCGCAGTTATCTCTTGTTGGAGTTCCTCCCTATCTGGATTTTCCATTTTGGGTTCCTATTGCCATGCGTCCTCCCAAAATCTGGTTGTTTTACCATTCCTCACTTCTAAGAAGCTATGTTTTTGGATACAGGTTTTGTTGCGCTAGGCTAGATTCCATATGGTTGATCCCTCCCTTGTGCCAATAAAGTGAATTCGATCATGGTTGTTGATGTTCGGGGCATACTTGCCCTTCCAAAGGGTTTCCCATGGTGTTGCCTTTTCTTTTACCCATCTCCACCAAAGTTTCACCCCGTAGGCTTCATTTGTTACCTGTGGGTCTTGTAATCCCAGGCATCCTTTGTATTTGGGTTTGCAAACCTTCTCCTAGGCCACAAGGGCCCATTTTTTATTGATTTACGCACCTTGCCATAGGAAGTCTCTTTGGATGGATCTTATTTTTTGGATTATTCCTTTGAGAGAGGGAAACATTGACAGCATATAGGTCAGAATTACTTGCAAAACCACTTTGGTCAGAATAAGTCTCCCCGCTAGGTTGAGGGATCTATAAGTCCATTTTTCACCCTCTTCTATAGTTTGTTGATCACTCCTTCCCATTTTTCCATTTTCCATTCTTTGCCCGTTAGGGGGATTCCCAATTATTTCGTTGGGAGCGTTTTGCATTCAAACCCCAAAAAAATTTCCAGGTTTCTTTGAATTGTTGGGTTGGTATTGAAGAAATAGATCATGTATTTGGAGTGGTTGATATCCATGCTCGAGGCTTACCCAAAATATTCTAATATTATTTTATAGGATTTCGCTTCCTTGACCGTGGGTGTGCCATGGACTAAGGTGTCATCAACAAACTGTTGGTGCATGGAGGTGGGGCAGTTTTCGAAAGGTTTGATGCCTGTTATTTCTCCTATTGTAGTTGGGATTTTTATACTTCTACTGAGTCCTTCCATCATCATAATGAACAGAAAAGGTGATAGAAGGTCTCCTTGTCTAATGCCTCTTGAAGGATGTAAGGGTTTGGTTGGAGCTCCATTGATTAAAAGCAAGTAACTTGTCATTGAGACTAGGCTGGAAATCCAGTTGATCCAGTGTTGCGCAAAGCCAAAAGATTCCATTGTCTTGACCATATAGTGCCAGATAATTTTGTCATGAGCCTTTTCTAGGTCAAGTTGGATTATCATACCCCCTCTCCTATGGAGTTTCAGTGTGTGTATTATCTCATGGGCATGTATGATGTTGTCCACAATTTGTCTCCCTTCTACAAAACCTGACTGTTCTTGTGAAATCAATGTGGGTAGGAGAGGTTTCAGATTGTCTATGACTTTGGAGATTGTCTTGTAGATCACATTGCATAAATCTATGGGTCTGTAGTGGTCTAGGGTCCTTGCTTCATTTTCTTTAGGGATTAAAGTAATCATTGTGGAATTTAGTGCTTTCAAAATGGAGGCCAAGCGTATGGAGTCTTCCACCACCCCATAAACGTCATGTTTGACCACTTCCCAATAGGATTTGAATAATTCTGCCATGAAACCATTTGGGCCTAGGGCCTTTCCATTGGGCATCTCTTGGACCACTTGGTCAATTTCCTCCTTAGCGATGGGTTGTTTAGGTTGATATTTTGTTCCTCGGTAATTAGCCTGGGGATGTGCTGAGTTATCCTTTGTATGGCATCTGATCGATCTAGGTTGGGTTCCTGGGCTATCCCCTAGAAGTGGTTTACCAATATGTTTTCAATATCCTTGTGGGACTCTCTCTCAATCGAATCCTAATCTCGAATTTTCAGGATTTTGTTGTGGGTTCTTCTAGAAATGGTTGTTCTATGAAAAAACTTTTTATTCGGCTCTCCTTCGTTTAGCCACATGAATCTAGATTTTTGGCGCCATAGAGTCTCTTCCTGCTGACATATTTCTTCCCATTCCTGGGTCATTTGGGTCTCTTCCTTTTTCCTATCCTCTATATAGCCATCGTCTATGAATATTTCATGGAGTTTCCTCATTCTGTCTTCAATATTTTTTTTTCTTGGTTAATGTTTCCAAATATTTCTTTGTTCCACTCTTTGAGTTTATGTTTGATGTACCTAAGTTTCTTATAAATATTGCACATTCTTGTCCCTTGCTCTGGTTGTTGCGCCCACCACTATTGGCTGATGTTTTCCTTGAAAGTGGGATGTTCGATCCAAAATTTCTCGAATCTGACTGTAGAATGATGGACTCTAACACCAAGAATCTGTCTAGCCTCGTCACTATATTATGTTTATTTATCCATTTTTTGTTCCATGTGAATTGGCCATTACTGGTTTTGATGTCCACCATCTCCATTGTGTCATTGAAAGCTGAAAAGTCTTCCGCATCTATATCCAATCTCCTAGTGCCTCCTTTTTTTCCACAAGTGTCATAATGATGTTGAAGTCCCCTACCAAGGTCCAATGGAGGTTGCTGGAACAGAATTTTAGGTTTTCTAGGTCTAGGAGCATTCTTCTCTTTTCTTCCAACATCTACAGACCATACACATTAGTGCATAGAATCACCTCCGTGTTACCTAAGTTTTCATGTTAACTGAAAGTGTGTGTGTCTGGTGGCTTCGGTTGCTAGTAGATTCATCAATTGTGGGTTCCACAAAGTGAGAATATCACTTGCCATCTGTTGTCCTTCGACAATCAATGTCTTGTACTTAATCCATTGTTTTTTGTTGATTGTTTCCATTCTGTCTATAGTACATTTTGTCTCTTAGATGAAATAGAGGTCTGGTTGTTCCTTCTTCAGTCTATTTTTAAGGATTCTTTTCTTCCGTGGGTTGTTTGGGCCTTTAATATTCCATGTTATAATATTCATTTAAACATGTCGGGGGAAGTTGGGAAAGAGATTTTCGATCTTACCTGAGTTTATTAGTAGAGCTCCTAATTCATGTAGGGACACGTTATTTTGATTTCATGCCTTTCTTCCTTCTCGTCTACTTGGGTGAGAGCTGGAGTTGTCCCTCACTTGCTTTGATTCCTAGGTGTCGTATCTCCCCATGCATGTGCTTGATCCCTTTGGATTTTTCTTCCTCCCTTAGGAGGAATAGGTATTTGATGAGATCTAGTTGCTCAACTGATACATTGTCTATGCCCTGCCTTTTCCATTGCTCTAGTATGTTTGGGAGATCTATTCCTTCCCTTTCCACAATATATTTGAGATCAGGATCTTCCATACCTACCTCACTTGGTGTCATTTCTACATCTCCATCTACCTCTTGCATGGGGGTGTTGGCATCTCTATTTTCTCCGTCCATAGGAATTGCACTACCCCCCTATTCCATCTTATTGCTTGGGCTATTTGTGTTCTCATTTGTGGCTTGTTCCTTAGCTTCTTTGGATTTTTCCTTTTCCTTTCCTCCTTCTTCTCCTTTGTTGGTTTTGTCCTGCCCTTCCGTTCGAGTCCTGGCTTCTGGATTTCTTCCCGTTGGGGCTTGGTTTCTTGTTTGCTCTGTTTCTGTGGTTCGGCTTGATAAACCCATCGTCATCCTGCTGTATTTTGGTGTTTTTCTCTTCTTGTTTTTTATTGAGAGGGAATTCTCATAATAGGTGTCCATGTTCATGGAATCTTCTGCATCTAATGGATCTTCTCGTAGTCAATGCTTTGTATCCATTCCTCATCCCTAAATTCCAGGCTTATGGCTTCTGGGATTTCCCCTAAAACATCCATATCTACGCAGATCCTTGCATAGGAGGTATATCTCCATTTTAGGGTTTTTTCTGATGTCTTCACATATTTTGAAAGTTTTTTCCCAATTGCTTCGAAGGTGGACGGTATCCAATAGTCTAGCAGTAGAAAGTAAATCCTCATCTAGACAGGTACATTCTTGAAGGTTTCTTTCTCTGGGGAGAATTTTTCCTTCCATGGCCACATGTACAGTCCTATCGAGGCATGGAAGTATGCCCCCCCCCTCTCAAAGACTATATCCTTGTCCTCCAAGTTCATGAATACTTATGTGAAGAAGCCTTTAGACCCTAGGTGGAGTTCCACTTCCCCACTTGGATTCCATTGGTATTTTATCCAGTTGTGCAATGTTCTTTCTGTGGGCCACAAACCCATGAAATTGCAAATGAGTGCATGCATTTTTATCTGGTCCCAGTAGATTTGAATTTGTGGATCTTCCAGTATGACCTTGGGTATCATTGTTGTCTTAGGTTTACATGGGTTGTGCCCGTCTACCCCATTGGGGTTCACTGGTTCTTTTGCATCATTTTGGGTTTCTCTGGCTTCTTCCCCCATGCGATCTCTTTCTTCCTAGTTGCTTTCCTAATTCTTTTCCGGTCCTGATCCCTATGGTATCGTCATTGGTTCCTTGAAGTCTCCACCACATGGGCCTTTTTCCCTGTCCACCACTACCTTCTTGTATGAGGGGGGTCCATTACCTCCTCCTTTTGTAACCATGTTGTGCTCCATTGTGTCTGTGAAAGTCAAACCTTAGCTTGTTGTTTCTCCTGTTCCGCATTTCCTAGGTCGCTTACACCTTCCATCTTCTTTTAGTCATATTGTCGGTCATGTATTATGTGTTATATTTTTTAACATGGTATAAAATCTCTTTTAGTCTTAAGGGATAGATAACTTCAACATGGTATTTTTACATGGAAAGTAAGATGCAGTGAGAGCATCCAATAAAACAGGAGCATTAGGCACACAAGATACATCATCGATGAATAACAACACTGCAAATTAATTTTTCGTGAAGCTTCCACCACCACCACCAAAGATATGTAGTTGTGGCATTGAGATCTACATAATCACCTTGTGATAAGTCTATTTTTGATTTTTTTATGCACCAATCCAAATTAACAGCAATATATCCTACTAAGAACAATCCAACAAAGCATCATATCCTACAAAGCATCCTCCATGAATGCCCAATCAAAATAATTTTGGAAAAGAATCCACATAATCGACATGAGTGACTCTTTTTTTGAATTAGATACTTGCAACATATTTTCAATAGTAATAGACACTCTTAGGGCATGAGAATGAGTATTCAAGTGACAATCAATGAAATTAATCAATGCATTCAGTGCTACTAGTATTTGGTTTCTTTGTACATCATATTTATATTGTACTTAATCATTTAATCTACCGGTATAATAAAATGTGAATGATATAGTCCATTGAGTGTAGAGTTTGACCTTAATTTGATGCAATCTATGGATAGAAAATACAAAGATATTTTTTGCATAGCATAACACAAGTGGAAATTCATACCTCTCTTTGTTGGATGCCTCATTACACAAAAAATGGGCCTCTCTCATTGGATCCCAGTGAGATTGTCTCTGTAAAATTCACCTATCCAATGATGAATATTTATTCATGTAAATGGGAATATTACTCTTTGTGCCAAATGGGGAAAACAAATCACAGTCTGGGTCTCCTTTGTATAGAATTTCTTCTATTGATTAGTCGTTCAACCAAATCTTCCCATGAGCAGTGTTGGCCCTTGAATATTTAAGGAAGCAAAGATTAAGTAATAAAGGAAAAGTACGAACTACGTGGAAGGAACATAAACCAAGGAGGGGTTGAAGTGGTTAAAGAAGAAGAAAAGAAGGTGTGAAGTAAAGGAAAATCTATCCGTTGGAAGACAAGATCAAAGCAACAAAGAAAAGGGATCGTGGACAACTCAACAAGTAGAAAAAGATATCAACGAGTACTTCAGAGCACCGTGTGGAAAAGGAGGAAGGACAGAATGGCGAAGCCCTTAAATAACGAGTCAAGTTGACCTAGGGTTTTGGATCTAGGGTTTTGACACCTAGACTTTTTCCATGTAATGTATAAATAAAGGTCTAGAAGAGTCGAGAGGGTTGCTAAATAGTTGATTCATTGACACTATGATGGTTGTTGTTCATTGTTGAGTATTTTTGTTGAGAGCAGTATTGAGATTGTATTGTAATATCTTCAGCTGGGTGCGAAGATCGATCCTACAGCTGGGTGCACAGGGAGGGAAGGAAGAAAGAAAGAAAATAGAGAGAGAGAGAGAGATCTGCAACTAAGTGTGCAAATAGAACTGTATGTTTCCACATAATATATCAAGAAACACATTTCTGTGGACGTAGCCCTAGGAAGAGGGTGAACCACATATATCTTGATTTTTTGTGTGATTGATGTTGTGTTATTTTCCATCTGTTATACTTTTATTGCATTGTTGTGTTAGATCAGAGATATAACTTGTGAAGTAAGCTTAGGAAGGGTAAATAACATCTAGATTGTTGTGCGTTATGTCTTGGATCCACTTTGCATTTCCTCTTGTTGTAGACACCTGTGTCCTGCAACCCCCCATTCCTAATTCAGGTGAGACTGCATTTGCTTCGCAGGTGTTCCCGAAAGGGCCAGTAGTTAGGGTTTGTTGGTGCATTATTAGAGTTGAACCCTGGGTCTGCCCCTGTGCCAACAAATGGTTCTGTTGCTGGGACTGAGATCTTCTTAAGGTAATGTCAAGGTGGTTTCCATCGAAGATATAAATTCAGAAGTGGATAGAAGAAAAAGAAAAGGAATTCATTGAAGCCTAGAACAAGAACCCTGGCATTATTACAGAAGACTAGTTAGGAAGGTATATCTTTACCGAAATACAAGAAATTTTCTTTGGAGGAATTCATAAGGAGTTATACGAGTGGTTAGCCAGACTAGCAGATACCTAGTTTGAGATCATATCTAGACCACCTATGGTTTGGACAACAAAGTTGATCAAGAAGGTCAAGAGAGTTGATAACATTGTGTCTAGAGTAATGGATCTATGGTTTGATAGCACTATTGGAGGGTACATTATTGAGTTTTCTATTGAGAGAGTCGAATCACATAGTCAAGTAGAGAGGTACTTCTTTAAGGGACCTAGAGGGAAGTTCCTACACTTTTTGAATCTAAGGATTAAGATTCCATTGCATGAGAAGAATATCCTAAAGATATAGTGAAACTAATGTTCAAAGATTCAAACAACTACAATCATGCAGAGGCTAGACACACACACAACGTGAGACCGTTCAGAGAGGTTCCTCCTGTGAACCTCTTTAAACAAAACTACATAGACGAAGGATTCTACAGTGGAGAAGAAGAAGATCTAATATAAGAATAACATTCAGAATCCACAAGAACAAAGGAATTATAGACCAAAGAACTTCGCCAAGGAGAGTCAGAAACTTCAGGAACTGCGCCTACTATCGAAGTAAGTACTATTATTCCTCCTATTGTTTTAGCAACATTAAGTAACCAAAGTAACCAGAGTAGTCATAACAATAAGAGAATTGTTACCAAGAGTTTATTACCTACTCAGTCAAGATACCAAGTAAGATCGACTGCATATGAAATGAGGTTACCCATATTCAGAGGAGATGGATCTGAAGATCCTAACCAGCATTGGTTCTTATGCAAAGCTGTATGGAGCATCAAGCAAGTCACTGAAGAAGCTATTAAGAGAACTTAGATTAGTACTACCTTGAGGGATCGCACTCTGAATTGGTATATGAAGTTTGTTTCAGGACCTGGACAACCTAAAATGTTGAATGATATCATGACTGCATTGAGTGAAGAATTCAAGAAACCTAAGTCAATTTGGGATTTTGATCAGAGATTTAAGACTCTAACAGGTTGGTTGATTTTTCATATTCTAGAAAAACAAAATAAAGAATGGTTCATCACTGCTCTCTTGCCACACATCAGAGTTCCTTTGATGAAGAAGAAAGTCACCTCGCAGATTGAAGCATTAGAGATCGCCATGAAAATAGAAGCATCCCCTATAGGAGAATCCATCCTAGGTATGAGTCAAATCGTGAATCAGTTAACTAGTTTATCTTTACAAGTCGAGGATATGAAGAAAGATAAAGGAAAAGAGAAAAGAGAAGATATTTGGTGCATCAGATGTAAATCAGAGGGCCATGAAAAAGATAATTGTCCCCTATTTAATGAATTCTTAGCCTCTGGAGCACCTATTCCTTTGAAACAAGATACCATTCCTTTGAAACAAAATACTATACCCTAGTGAGAGGTATGTCAAACTAGACATCTCCCTAGTGAATGTTATTACATGCAAAAATATGTCCAGACACCTACCAATTTTTACTGCACATTCTATAAGTCTATGGGACATGATGATAAGGATTGTTAGGCTTATGACCTCATGCATGAAATATCAAGGGATACATATTGAATTCAAGGTGAAGTACAATAATAAGGAAACGATGCGCAATTTAGCTCCCTGGGTAGAGGAAACTTCAACCCTCACGGTGGATTCATAGGAAGAGGATGAGGAGGAGGTATGGGTCGAGGTAGAGTTCATATTATCTGTTATAACTGCATACATCTAAGACATTTGGAAAGGGATTGTCAGAACCCTTGTACCACTTGTAACTATTGTAACTCGTTTGATCATGTCATTGAAGATTGTCTAGTATTATTAGCCAAAATCCAAGAGAGACAAGGAGGAAACCAACAATTCCAATTGATATCAGCAAAACCTCATGGTGAATACCCCAGAGTCACTGTTATTACTAGAGGAGGAATTTTCACAGGAGAATATAGAGTGAATCCAGAAAAGAATGCAAATGGATCAAGGATCAGAAGAGCTGCAGAGAAGGCACATTTTTTTTATCCTAGGAGAGAGAGGCATACTTTTGAAGAGGCAAGGAAAGAATTTGTAGAAGGACAAGATTCTTCATCTAAGGCACAACCAAAAGTAATGGAATATTAAATTCCACCAGCATTTGATCAATCTGGTAGACAAGGAAAAGAGGTAAGCAAGCTCATGGACTTCTTATATACCTGTATAAATTTGATTAAAGATGGAAAGGTTGTACAAAAATTACAACACCTGGTGAGACAATATGAAATTGGGAGAACAGACCCTATCCTAAGTAGAGTTTTGAATCAAGTATCTAGGAAGAGAAGGAAAAACAAGGAATTACATCTTAGTGCTCAGATTGGAGATTACGATGTGGACTATGTGGTCCTCGACTTGGGATCAGAAGTAAATGTTATGACGAAGCAGACTTGGGAACTTATGGGAAAACCTAGACCAATTTACTCTCCTATCAGGCTCATGATGGCTAATCAACAGGTGATAAGCCCCTATGGAAGACTAGAGCGTGTACCTGTAGACATTGATGGGATAAGAACATTTGCAAACTTTGAAGTGATTGAAATTGTTGATAATAGTTGTCCTTATCCTGTGTTTTTAGGAATTGATTGGGATTTCAATAATTCGACTGTTGTTGACCTAAAGAAGAGAATAATGACATTTGAAGGTAATGTCCTTAAATTCATCGCAACTCTAGACCCAGATGAAGGTCACAGATACACATAACCTGTCAGGGAAGAAGACCACACATATGAACTAGAGAACATTTATAAGCTAATAGCAAGACAACAAGATTACATTAATCCTACAACAAACGAAAACCTTAGTTGGCGAAGTGAAAGTGCATGTTCATCAGATTCATAAGAGGCATTAGAAAATTGGCAGAACATGATGTATGAAGTCTCCACACGGTGATGTGCTAGGCTGACCAGAGAATTTCATTGGATCGTCACAGAAGTAAGCAATCTTCCAACATTTGATGGTTTGAATCACCTAGAGACATTTCTAGCTAGATTTGAGAAAATTGTACCAGTGCAACAAAGGATGTTGGCACTGGATGAAGCCTTGAAATCCACACCATATAGATTGTGGGGAGTGCAAAATAAGAACATCGCGGAGTGGACACAATATCTCACCTTATTGACAGTGTGCTTTTCAGACCAAGAGGAAGGATGTAAAGTTCAATACACATGCCAGAGTTGTCCTAAGGACCACATGAAAATTTGTGAGAAGGCTTAGATCAACAATCCTAAAGAATAATGGGTGCATAAGTTCATGAACACCTTGGATACTACACCTATCAACTGGTATCTTCAAGAAGAACTGCACCTCATCACTACAGACTGGTATGGAATGACTCATAACTTTATAGCTACCTTCTTATTTGAAAGTCAATACCCTACAATAGATCAGGCTTTACAAATTGTAAGACAAAAGGTCTTTGAGGAGGCAACTAACCTCCCTTTTGAGAAAGAAGAAGATGAATGGATTGTGCCTTTTCAACAGTTACAATATTGCTACAATATTAATGTTGATGAGGATGATGACCTTAGAGTTGTAAACATTGCATAAACTGAAGGTCATAGAGACATAGAAGGGCCTAGGATTGAATTACCCTTTGTTGGACAAGCTATTAAAATTAAGAAATTTAATATTGGAACAGAGAAAACACCTAAGATCGAAAATGTGGGAGACTATTGGGATGATGCCACTATTAGTAAGATCACAGAGCTACTACATGAATATCAGGACTTGTTTCCAACCAAGTTTAGAGACATGAAGGAAATTAAAGGGCCCATGGGAGAAATGAAGATCCTCTTGAGACCATATGCAAGACCTATCAGGAAGAGACCTTACAGACTAAATCCCAAATAAAAGTAGAAAGTTAGGATTGAATTAGATAGAATGCTGGAAGCAAGAATCATAGAACCTATTAAAGAATATGAATGGATTATCCCTATAGTGGTCCAAGATAAGAAGACAAGAAAAATCAGAATTTGTGTAGACCTAAGGAAGTTCCCATTCCCTACACCTTTTACATGACCCATTCCCTACACCTTTTACTGACGAAGTTCTTGATAACATATGAGGACAGGAGGTCTACTCATTCATAGATGGATTTTCAGGTTACCACCAGGTCAAGATTGCTAAGGAAGATCATCATAAGACCACATTTTCAACAAAATGGGGTTCTTTCCAGTATACTATAATTCCCTTTGGCTTGAAGAATGCACCAGCCATCTTTTCCAGGGTGGTGGTTGAAGCACTTAAGGAATTTTTACATAAGTTCTTGGAAGCTTACTTTGATAATATGACTGTCTTTAGCTTACTGAAAGACCATATTGAATGTTTAAGATTAATGTTAGATAAGTTCATGCAATTTTAGATTGCCCTGAATTTGAAAAAATCCATTTTCTTTCACCATTTGGAGTGTTGCTAGGGCATATCATGTGTAAGCAGGGATTGTTGGTAGATCCTTCCAAGATTGACATCATTGTTGATCTACCTCCCCCTACTTCGTTTAGATAGTTGTGCACTGCATTAGGGCACACTATATATTACAAAATTTTTATTAAAGGTTATGCACAGATAAAAACACCTATCGAGAAGCTATTAAATAAATACAGTGAGTTCCAATGGACAGAAGAATGCCAACAGAGCTTCGACACACTAAAGCAAAAAATGGTCATTGTGCCAATCTTGTTTTTTCCAGATTGGAGTAAGGAGTTCAATGTTCATGTCAATGCCTCATCCCTTGCATTAGGAGCAATTTTAGCATAGTTTTGTGTAGGAGACATTGACCACCCCATAGCCTTTGCTAGATGGAATATCTCAACTCAAAGGAAATACACTACGACTGAAAGAGAAGGCTTGGATATGGTTTATGCGCTGCATAAATTCAGACACTATTTGTTGGGAGGACATTTTAAGATGTTCACTAATCATCCTACATTAAAATATTTAGTCAACAAGACAATGTTGGGGGGGGAGAATATGCAGATGGATACTACTATTCTAGGTGTATGATTTTGAAATTAAGGTCAATCGAGGAAGAATGAATAAAGGACTGGATCACTTATCCAGGTTGGAACATGGAGAGGAAGCTACCATCTTGGAGGACACACTACCAGATCAATAGTTGATGGCCATCAGGAAAGTCAATGATCACTTCATCGAGATAGTTCAGTTCTTGTCCACAGGAATGGCACCTCACAAGTACACAATCATTCATAAGAAACAACTGGTAGTCTGTGCATCAGATTTTCAACTCATAATTGGACAGTTGTATAATATGGGACCAAATGATTTCTTGAGGAGATGTGTTATGAAGGTAGAAAGACCATTGATCCTTGCAGAAGAACATGAAGGCATCACAGGAGGACATTACGCAGAAAAAGAAACAACATAGAAGGTTCTTAGAGCTAGCCTTTGGTGGCCTACTTTACATAAGGATGCTAAGGAATACTACAGATCCTGTGATGTATGCCAATGAGTTAGAAAGCCTTCTAGAAGGGATGAGATTCCTTTGGCACCGCAATTAACACTACAAGTATTCAAGAAATGGGCCATTGATTTTGTGGGACCTATTAACCCACTAGGAAGGCACACATGAGCAAGATACATTATCACTGTGACAGAGTATTTGACCAGATGGGCAGAAGCAAGAGCAGTTAAGGATTGTAGTGCAACTATAGCTACGCAGTTCATTTTTTAGGATATCATAACAACGTTTGGATGCCCGAAGATCCTCATGAGTGATCAAGGCACACACTTCATCAACAAAACTATTGAAGACTTGACTCAGGAATTTGAAGTTCACCATTAGAAGAGAACTCCATACCACCCACAGACAAATGGTACATTCAAATATTTCAATAAAATATTGGAGACATCGTTGATCAAGATTTACAGTGTTAACATAGATGATTGGGATTTAAGAATGACAACAGTATTATGGGCCTAAAGAACTACCTGGAAGAAGTTAACAATGTTGACCCCATTTAAGTTGGTATATGTCTTGGAAGCAGTGGTACCTATGAAATACTTGATTCCTAGCTTAACAATTGTAGCCTTCACAAATATGGATGACACTGGCACTGTTCAAGACAGGCTTGTATAGTTGCTGGAATTAGAAGAAGACAGGTTTATTGCATGATTTCATCAGCAGGTATAGAAAGAAAGAGAAAAGTCTTACCATGATAGACATGTCAAGAGGAAGGCATTTAAGAAGGGAGATTTGGTATTGTTATATGAAAGAAAGTTCATGAAGCATCCAGGGAAGTTCAGGACACATTGTCTAAGGCCATTTAAGGTTGCTCATGTTACACAAGGAGGAGCTACGTAGTTGAAGACCCTTAATGGAGAATGGAAATAAGGCTTGGTAAATGGGAGCCGGTTGAAATTGTATTATGACAACCAACTATCTCACAACTCTTAGTAAAAGCAAAGAAAAAATGGTCTAGGTACCAGGTCCAGTTGAAACTGGGTACCATACACAGAAAAGACAGTCTGCACAAGGAAGGGAGGGAGCGAGTAAAAGGATAAGCTACTTCGCACAATCTGAAGTCAAAGTAAAACAAAAGGTTTAGTCTTGCAGTGTCTCAGGACAAGTCACATGTGAGCGTTGGGGGCCATTTGGCCCTTGAATATGTAAGGAAGTGAATATTAAAAAAGAAAGGTGAAGTACGAACTACACATAAGGAACATAAACCGAGGAGGGGTTGAAGTGGTTAAAGAAGGAGAAGAGAAGGTGTGAAGTAAAGGAAAAGCTATCTGTTGGAAGAGAAGATCAAGGAATACAAAGCAGCAAAGAAAAGGGATCATGGACAACTTAGCAAGAGGAAAAATATATCAACGAGTTCTTTGGAGCACCGCATGGAAAAGGTGGAAGGACAGGCTGGCAAAGCTCTTAAAGCATAGGTCAATTTGACCTAGGGTTTTTGCACCTAGGGTTTTGGATCTAGGGTTTTGACACCTAGAATTTTTCCATGTAATGTATAAATAATGGTCTAGAAGGGTCAAGAGGGTTGCTAAATAGTTGATTCACTGACACTATGATGATTGTTGTTCATTGTTGAGTATTGTTGTTGAGAGTAGTATTGTGACTGTATTGTAAGATCTTCAACTGGGTGCGAAGATCGACCCTGCAGCTGGGTGTGCAGGGAGGGAAGGAAGAAAGAGAGAAAAGAGAGAGAGAGATCTGTATCTAAGTGCATAGAAAGAACTGTATGTTTCCACATAATATATCAAGAAACACGGTTTTGTGGATGTAGCCCTAGGGAGAGGGTGAACCACGTATATTTTGTTGTTTTTTGTGACTGATACTGTGTTATTTTCCATTTGTTATATTTTTATTGCATCGTTGTGTTAGATCAAAGATATAACTTGCGAAGTAAGATTAATAAGGGTAAATAATATCTATATTTTTGTGCATTATGTCTTGGATCCACTTTGCATTTCCTCTAGTTGTAGACACCTGTGTCCTGCAACCCCACATTGCTACTTTGAGTGAGACTTTATCTGCTTCACAGGTGTTCCTGAAAGGGACAATAGTTAGGGTTTGTCGGTGCGTTGTTAGAGTTGAACCCTGGGTCTTCCCCTGTGCCAACAAATGGTTCTGTTGTTGGGACCGAGATCTTCTTGAGGTAATGTCAAGGTGGTTTCCATCGAAGACAGAAATTCAGAAGTGGATAGAAGAATAAGAAAAGGACTTCGTTGAAGCCTAGAACAAGAACCCTAGCATTAGTATAGAATATTGGTTGGCAAGGTACATCTTTACCGACATACACAAAATTTTCTATAAAACTATGCGACTCTTTTGTTGGAAATTAACACTTCCATGTAAAAAATTTAGATATCTTGGTCGAAGATCCTCTTTATTTATGTTCTTTTGATTTTACTCATGCAAGATTTGTTTATCCAAACTCTCCACCTATAAAACAAGAATTCCTACAATACAAATCATTTCCCATTGCACACATAACAACTCATAATTATCAAGCTCCAAAACATTTTTTGAACATTGATAATGGATCCATTGTTGATTACATATGTGTATCTTAGAAGCAATATCAATATACACGTTTGATGGTCATATGAAGAATAATTGTTTGTTGTTTGTATTTTTGTTATTTTTGGTGATCTTGTGATTGAAGGAAGGTTTGACTCAATGTGTGGAAAGAGAGATTGTGTTAAGTGATACTAGGAACTACCACTTCCATCCACAATATTCTTGGTCTTTGAGTCGACCTTTATTTGCAATTTTATGACCTCATAATAGGTGGGAGAGCTAACCATACTAGTTTTGATGTTGGGTTCATTCATTTTTGTGGATATGACATTGTGAGGGTTGTTGTGTTGTTCAATATCTCTCTCATGATAAGTCCTCACACTACCCATAATCGACACATGCACTTCCTAGACAATGTTGGTTATTCTCATTCCAACCGTGTAATACCACTAGCATGCCCTTTTACACGGTGAATTAAGTCGGGTGGTTAAACAGTGAATTAAGTCACTATATTTTGCATGAACGTCCATTAGAAGAGAAAGGGATTCATCAATCTATTCAGAGATAAAATTTATGGAGATAAAAAGAAATAAACATTAGCATGAATTCAACATCAAACTCTTTGGATCACTAAGCTCAATCCAAGAAAAGAGGACCCACGTGTCTATTGGAATGATAAATGGCATTCTCTAATTTCCAATAGATGATCCAAGAATATGATAGCATTCCCACATGTCTCATGTTCTATTGGAAAGAGGAACTGAGGTATTATCTTCTTCTTATTTTATCCTATATGCAATTTGAAAATTTATGTTCCATACAGACCATCACGATAACTAATTCTTCGCAAAGGTTTTGTGGTTGTACATTTTAATTTGAGTTATATGGACATTGTATATTGGGTGGATTATTAGCTAGCATCGAAAATATTTCTTAAAGGCACAATCAATTTTGTTTGGATACCTACAATATTTAAGCCACTTATTTAAAGGCTTAGCTTTTGCTTGAGCACCTTTAAAGAGGCTATAGTGTTGGGTAGAATTATTTTGAAGAAAATACATAAGTTGATAATTTTTATAAGATAAGAAGGATACCATAATAAAATAAAATAAAATATTTGTGTCCTAAATCCACATGAAATTGAATAAGGGGATATTAGGTACACTTCAAGTCGTGTGCAATGGTGACTTTTTCATGGAGTCTTATGTTATTTTATGTCTAGTTTTGACATCATCAGACTTGCAATTCATTATTTAACGCAACACACATGGAGTTAAAACACAATTAATACCATTCAAGCATATTCATGAACAAGTAATCACTCATATGCAAAGAATTTTGAAGCATTCAAGTTGTCCTCCACATCAACATTCAAAGCCATGTCTACATCAACAACAATTTTAGTTCAACTTCATAATCAATATCAATTTTGAGAAATATACTTGCAATAGTTCACTTGTAAGTGTGAAATAAAAATCAAGTTTAATTGTAATTTCTAGGTGCATTATCAGTTGATCCCAACACCCAAGATTCATTGTAATTTTGAAAAAAAGTTGACAAGGTTGAGTGGTTGAAACTCAAATCGTTGTAATAATCCTGACTTGGGGTGCATTTTTGATAGTATATAACACCCTTAGCTTGTTGGAAACAAAAATCAAATGACCATGATACAAAAAGAAACAAGTACAAGCAAGCGAGTTCAAGTGAGCAAGTTGCAAGAAGCCCTTATTTTTATCGAGTCAATTGCAATCTAGACCTGCCTGCATAAGGAGGTGTCATTCAATGATTTCAAATGGAGTGAAGTCTTGAATTACTAGAGTTATTGAACACTCTAATAATCACTGCTCAAGACAACACAATCATACACAACAAATCAACTCTTCAATTATTGCTAACTTGTTTGCATGACACAAGGTAAAGTTAGACTTATTCAAGCTCAGTCGCAACTCTTAAATGATGAGTTGATAGATCTAAAAAACAAATAGGTAGTGATGCATTTTGAACTAGTCCTTGTTTAGAACAACCCTCAATTTGATGACGATAATGATGATTATGTTCAACAGTCAGTTCAAGAGAAACAAAGTAAGTTAACTTCATATACAAGTGTAGATGAGGTCGAAGTTGTGCATGAACAAGTTCATTTTTCTCTTTACAAGACAATCATCAGACCTTGGGAATAAATCAAGAAAAATAAGAATAGAAAAGGTATCAGATATGATAAGGAATAAAATTTTTATACTCCATATTATTAAAAACCAATCCACTTCTAGATTTTTGGATTGCTTCAAGAAGTTTTAACTTCACCTATTCAAGTTGAGAATCAGAATAGGAAATGACAACATTACAAATGACTTGGTCATATAGAAGATCAATGTTTTGACCTCCATCCTTGTCAACATTGTGACAAGAAGAATCATTCAACGAAGAAATGCTCCAAGTGAAATAAACCTGCAAGATTAAAGATTCACTATGAGTGGATCAATAATTGGCAATGGTCATCAACTACCAAGCGATTGTTTATGTCTTACTAAAGAATTCAATCTCCAGTAAGGACACATGTCGTAGTAGAAGGTATTCACTCTCCTACACCTTAAGGTGGGGAGTGTATAAGTCAAATGATTATTGTTTGTGGTCAACCAAAAATCACCCATGGTCTCTCCTTTAATATGACAAAGGGGGGAATTGATGATGGTTGTTAAACTTAAAGTTCTGACAACAAAAAAAAATCTCCAGATGGGCAACAAAACAAAATTTTCACATGGGAAAAAAATTGCTAGATGCATAAAAAAAAATTCCATATGGGAAAACAAATTGGCCGATGGGAAACAAACAAATCACTAGATTCAAAAACAAATTGCTAAATGGGAAAAAAAAATCTAGTTGGGAAAATAAATCACTAGAGGGGAAATAAACAAATTTCAAAATGGGAAAAAAATTTGTTGGATGGGAAACAAAAAAATCACCATATGGGAAAACAAATTTCCAGATGGGAAACAAACAATTCGCCAGATGAGAAAAAAACAAATTGTCAAATGAGTATCAACAATCTATAGATGGCAGACTTTGGCAGAATTATGGTTCAATGTATTGCATTTGAATGATACATAGGATATAGGATTGTGATGCAAATTTTGAGAGAAATATTGTGGGCACTTTGTTCACCTGGATGCTCATTCGACCTACTAGAGGACATCTAGATCCTTCTGCATTGTAGCTTGGCATTTGATTGTGTTTTCAATAATTTTAAGGGATGTATTAGACTTGTAGCTAATTCACTTCTCTTGGTTCACTCTCATCATATTATATTTCACATCAATGAAAATATTATAGATATTTTGTCTCACATGATTACATAGTGGGATTTTCTAGAGTTTTTAGCATCCAGTTTTGATGGTTTTTTAGGCAAATTTTTCATTGAAGCTAAGATCATAGGCTTCTGAAAGATCCAATATATAATATTTTTCATTAGTTTTAATTGATTAACTTATACAAAGATATAGACTTCTGAGTGGGGGGAATGTTAGTCTACAGATTTCCTTACCAATCACTAAGTCTTGATGTTGTCACATTAAATTGTATTATTCATTTAGGGTAATAGTGAATTATCCTCAAGCGATGAATCGATGATTTAGTTAATATTTCTTAGCCTAGTAACCATGGAATGCACTAGGATCTCGAGAAAATATCTCTATGAGGTGTCACCACTCATTGTACTATATATTTGTAAATTGGGTGTGAATAATTGAACAAGATGGATTGAATCTTTTCCATAATATTGTTAGTTCTATATTGTGTATTCTGTTTCTTAACACTAAGTTGGTATCTATAGCTTCAAACAATAAATATAGTATTATTTGAAAATTGTAAATCACGTATCTTTCATTTTACAGATTTTTGAGTTGTGTGTCCAGTGGAATGTTCATTTATGTTATGCATCAAACAACCAAATCACATAAAAAGAGAAAGAGAAGTGACTCTATGTGAGAATGAGAGAGAAGAATGAATGTGAAGCCTCTTCAAAGGGGAAACCTCCTTTTATAATAGAACAAATTTACAAGATGAGATGATTTCTAAAACTAGGTCTCCTTGGTTATATATGAGATACGGGGTACAATTACAATTAAAGGGTCTATCCAACAACACTAATATAATGATAGAAATGCAATAACTCAATATCTAGGGATTTATCTAAGGATTAACGTTCCTCTCCCCTTCAAACAGGTGTTTCCCTTAATGCTTGATTAGTTGTGAATGTTTATGCATGAATAATTCATATTACCTTATCACCTCTTCTACTAGTAGGTTATTCCACTTCAATGAGGTATTCAGTAATTGCTCGATTTTTCAGTTGCTTGATCCTTTTTTCAAGGATTTTTTCTGATTCCACTATGATTTTTTCTTATTCATTAATATCTGGTAAATTTTTTTGAACTGGGACCTTGTCACCAATTACCTTCTTTCAAAAGTAAACATGGAAAAATAGATGTACATGTGAATATAGAGGAAACTCTAATTTCTAAGACAAAATTTTGATCGTTTGCAACATATTATAGGGACTGTAGTACTTGGGTGCTAATTTATTGTACTTCTCTTGTTGTTTGAGGGACATTTGTTTGTATTTTTGTAGAATAAAAAATACTCAATCCCCCACATCAAATTCCCAATACCTTCATGTTTCCTCTCAAGTATGATCTGATGGAGGGACGATGATATCCATAAAGTGTCATAAATGGGGACATTTTTGACGAAGTATGGAAGGATGTGTTGTAGAGTAATTTTACAAAATGAAACCACTTGACCCATTGTGTTTGTTTATTATATGCAAAGCAATGAAGATAACCTTCTATGTATTTATTCACAATTTTAGTTTTCCCATCAGATTGAGGATGGTAAGAGGATCTATGAGTAAATTGAGTACCCAAAAAAGAAAACAATTTAGTCCAAAAATCACTAGTGAAAATAAGCCCTCTATCACTTACAATAACCTTGGGGATTTCATGTTGTTGAATTTTTTGAATTTTCAGATTTGATAATTATTGCTTTATGATTTAAATGCTAATGTTATCATAGAATAATTACACACTAAAAATATCAACAAGACTTAGCGAACTTGATGAGAGGTTATTAGTAAATATTATATATATATGGGAGGAGTGCCCTTTGATTAATGGACATGTCTTTTCCATTATTTTATTTTCATTGATTAATTAATCAATTATCAATTATTGTTTATTTATATATTTATACATTATATTGTAAACATACTTTTTATATATTGTATTTATATTGATGATTATTTCCTCACATGAATGTCGAATTAATATAGATCACTCCATCCTAGAGCAGGAAATGTGAGAGCACCTTGAGTCTATCCACTCTTTGTTAGGAGAAAGACTATGCCTGGGTCATTCACCACTAGCAAAGCTTTGTGAGTAAATGAGTCATTTCCATTGGTCAAATAAACATGACCAATATGGGATAATGTATGTCCAATGTTTCTAACTAGATAAACATCAACACTCCCTCTCAATGAGGGAGACATTCTACATCACGTCAAGCTTGTCCTTGAAGTATATAAACTTTGTATTAGATAGAGGCTTGGTGATAATGTTCGCAATTTGATCATATGTGGATATGTACTAGAGATTTATTGCTCCCTTGTGTACCATGTCTCATATGAAGTGATATTTGATCTCAATGTGGTTCAACTTTTCATGAAATAGTTGATTTTCCAAAATCTTGACACAACTTTGATTATCATGGTGTAGTAAGGTTGTCTCTAGCTCTTGATCAAATAGTCCTGCAAGAAGTTTTTGAAGCCATATTTCTTTGCAACTTGCGACACTAGCTATGATATACTCTGCTTCTGTTGTATTGAGTGCTACAGAAGTCTGCTTCTTACTAAAACATGATATCATAATTGATTCTAAGATGAAGTAGCATACCAAGGTGCTCTTTCTATCAATTGCACTCCCCGCCCAGTCAAAATCATTATATCCTTGAAACCTCACTTCACCACCTGAGTCATATCTCATACCATATCCAATTGTACCACACATGTACCTCAACACATGCTTTGATGCAATCCAATGGAAGTGCCTCAGTTCAACCATGAACTAGCTCAGAGTGTTCACTGCAAAGAAAATATTTGTCCCGGTGTTAACCAGGTACATCAAGGATAAAATAAGCTACATATATATAGTGGGATCCACTAGATATGAATTTAAAGTGGAATCACTCAACTTCTTAAAATTTATCATCATAGGTGTAGCCATGGATTTGCAATCCATCATACTGAATCTGCTCAATATCTCAATTGTGTACTTCCCTTATCCAAGGAATATCTCACCTGATTTCTTCCACACCTCCAATCCCAATAAATAATGCATCAAGCTAGGATCGTTCATCTCAAACTTGGAGGCCAAATCCCTCTTTCACTGATTGATGAGTTGGTTTGCTACCATAAGGAACAAGTCATCAATATATAACACCAAGATAAAAGGATCATCATTAACAACCTTGTAGTAAAGGTTGGGATATGCTTCACTCTTGGTGAATCCAAATCTCATAAAGTATCCATGAATCCTAGAGTATTATTCCCCAGGTTCTTGATTGACTCCATACAAGGCCTTGTTCAACCTACAAACTTGAGACTCCCTCCCATGTACTTAAAATCCCTACGGTTTTTTTATGTACACTTCCTCCTCAATCACACCATTAAGGAATGAAGTATTTACATCCACTGGTGTAATCTCCAATCCATGAGTGTTGATATAGAAATAATGGTCATGAAGGAAGTGTACCTAGTGACTCGAAAAAATGTCTCCTCATAGTCCACTCCCTCTTTCTAGAAGAACCCTGTTTCCATGAACCTCACTTTGTACTTTTTGATGTTTTCGCCTGTTGCATGCTTGATATTTTACATCCACTTGGAAGTCACCACTAAATTCCCCTCAGGTCTTGACACATTCTCCCACACATCATTCTTTATGATGGAATGTTATTCCTCCATCACGACATCTTTCCAAACTTGTTGGCTTGCTGCCTCCTCATAACTAGAAGGTTTAGAATCAATGATGGGACTCATCAATGTCATAAAATTCAAGAATTTGTAAGGTCGTCTAATTTTTATGGAAGTACCATGGGGAGATGCATTCCTCTCTGCATCCTATAATGTATCATGAAGCCATATTGGCCCCTTCCTAGTCTCTAGAACAACAACTTTAGGCAGGTCCATTGGTTCAATTGGATCTGTTGGCTTTTCTTGATAGTATAAGGATGATAAAATGGAACAGGGGGACCGAAATCCACATCCTTTAGAGCCTGCTGATCCTCACTATTGATCTCCATGTGAGACTTTCTAGACCTTTTGAAGGTTGTGCCTTCGTCAAAGGTGACATCCTAACTGACCTCTATTTAGTGTTGTCCTAGAATGTAGAATATGTAAGCCTTTGATGTCTTGTTGTATCCATCAAACATCCCCTTCTTCCCAAAAGGCTCCAACTTCATCCTTTTCTCCTTGGGAATGTGAATGTAGACTAGACAACCAAATATCCTCAAATGAATGACCTCTAGTTTCACACATGTGAAAGCCTCCTCAAGAGTCTTGTCCCCCAAGATTCAACGATGAATCTTGTTCTAGACATACATTATTGTACTAGATGCCTCTCCCCATAAGAACATGGGTAAATCTTGATCATGAATCATGGCTTTGGAATCCTCTATAATGGACCTGTTTTTCCTCTATGCAACCTCATTTTTTTATGGGTTGTAAGGAATAGTAAAAGACCTCTTGATCCATGCCTCCTTGAAGAAATCACTAAAGTCCATGGAAGTGTACTCTCCTCCATTATCTAACCTCAACTCCTTGATCTTCTTCCCTGTCAGGTTATCTACCTAAGACATGAACTACTGAAATCTGTTGAAGACTTTATCTTATTTATTCATGAAGAATATCCATGTCTTTTGAGAGAAATTATCAATGAATATCACATAGTATATGGATCCACCCAAAGATGCAATTTTCATAGGTCCATATACATCTGAATGTACTAGATCCAATATCCCCTTGGACATGCTATCATTGCTCAGAAAATATCCCTTGGATTACTGACAGGTGCACATCCTCTGCAAATGCCATCATGCTCTACTTGAAGCTCTGATACCACTTGATCCGTAGGATCTTTTAATGACCTATGGTTGAGTTTTAATTTTGCATGCGTTAATTAACCATTTGAGAAAACTTAGTGGAGAATGAGGAAAGAAGAGGAATTATAACAGCCATATACATATGTGCAGATCTGAAATGCAATAAAAGATAGCAAACCATAACATGCAGATTGACAACGGAGTTCGACACAACTTTGCCTACGTCTCCGGGCCTTTTTCTCTGTGGGAGAGGCTTCTTTATTTATGTTCAAATTATCAAAAGTACAATGACAAATGGCTACAAGACTGATCTGGTCATGTTCTTCCAGATCTCTAGAACCATGCAAAGAAAATTGCACACAAAACGGACGTCCGGAGCTCCCAGAAATGATCCAACAGCGTCTCCTCCTCAAAAGCTTCTTTGCCTCAAAATGGCTTTGGCTTGGCTTCTCCTCTGCATAATTCTTCTCTGAATGCCCCTAATGTTGTCCCCTGGCCTCAAACAGGCCTTGGTTATATAGCTGGGAAGTTAGTTGCTCATCTCCAACTTCCTCCAAGAAGTTAGGCTCCAAAACTACCCAATAACTCCCAAAAGCCATTAAAAATAGGTTTAACATTAATTAAAAACCCAAAATCAGTTAGAAAACCCACTTTCTAACTATAATAGGGCACTAGCCCCCTTCCCCTAGGCGCGCGCTTCTTTGGCAGGTCATATGGAGTCCATATGGCCAAGTGCTAGCCCAAAGGGCTAAGCGCTGGCCCCTCTCCATACAATACTTTGCAATATAATTTATAATGTGGGTTTTACAATATAAAAATTAATTTGGTGTATTGGCAAAAGACCATTTCTTAAAGTGTTGGGCTTGGTGGTGGTCATGGGTTCAAATCCCATGGACCCCAAACAATTTTTTGAAACATGCCACTTCAACTGATGACTGGGTGCCACATGGATGCCCATGACTGGGCCACGTGGCATCTCCCCATTCGACAGATTAATGCCACTTGTCAACCATTGACTATTCCAGTTGCCTACCACATGTCTGCCCTGTCAGCGAACCTACCCAATCACGATCAGCTAGAGAGTGCCACATCACCTCCTGCACAGTCAGCATGCTGATGTCATCAGCGTTGACTTTTTGACTAGTTGACCTTTGACTTTTTACCTGTTTGGGCTTCCGATCAGAACACGATAAATTTCGCATACGGAGCCCGTTTGAAAAAGTAAATATACCGCCAAGATTAGGAAGATGAGACAGATGCAATGGCATTGGTTTCATTGGATTCTGAGCGCTTTCATTTTTGAGCATTTTTCAAGCCCTATCAGGCTTCTGGATCCGATTTCGGATCACACCTCCCCACAATAAGACCTTTTGGTCCCCAAAAGGTTACTGACCAGTCAACAAGCTCGGGATAGGCCACCCGGCTTGCTCTCTATCTCTGAGCTCTGTCCTGTGCACTTGTCTCATCAATATCAACTGTNACAGTATATTGTTAGCCATTTGAACCCTGTTACATCTTACTGAAGCTACTATCATCCATGTAGAAAACATTTCTAATGACAGCATCAAAAATATGACTACAAATGAACTGATATACTTTAGATATCTGCATGACATGAGCTTATCTTGAAGCAACTTATGATTGATTTTCCATTCAACAACCATATCTTATTCTTTCTTAAGATCAATTACTTCATTTGAAACAATTATTTGTTTGTTGCATACTTGCACTACATTCGTTAACTGTTCCATTGTTTGAAGTGTTTTATTTTCTTTAACACAATGAGCATGAACCACATAATCACGACCTGCTTTAGTGAATTGATATTGATTCTTTGTCCTGTAGAAGATTGCCTTACGATCAAATAAGTATGGACTACCTAATATCATTCCACATTCTCTTAATGACATAACATCACAAGTTACTTCATCCTCATACTTAGATGAAATTGCAAATTTAATTATGCATTGTTTTGTTATGTGCATCTGATGATGATTGCTCATCCATTTAAGTGTGTAAGGCTTATGATGAGTTTGTGTTTTTAACCCCAATTTCTTAATCAATTCTTCTGAGATTACATTAGATTGAGATCCACTGTCGATTAATGTGTCTATCTTAGTGTGTCGCATGATTACTCTTATATGAAACAAATTGCTTCTACAATCAATCTCTTCACCATTTTTACCTGTCATACCAACCAATGAAATCTTAGACTCATCACCTGAATCTAATCCCAAGTCTGTGGGTTTTGATGTCGTTGCCACTGTTTGCGTTCCCTTCTTTTCTTTGAACCACTTTGGCCTCTTCTCGGGATGCAACTGCCAACATCTGTCCTCATCATATCCCTCTTTCTTGCAATGCTTGCAAGAGGGCTTTCCTCTTCTTTGACACTTCATTTGCATTCTTTCCATTGCCATGCCTTTTCCTCTTGTCCTCTTTCCTCGAAGACGACAATTCCCCTAACACACCTGCTTTCTCTGCTTCAATATACGTAGCTTGAACAGAAACCTCATCAAGGTTAGTGGGTCCAAACATGAAAACAGTGTTTCTAATATGCGTAGGAAAACCTCCTATATACTTCATAAGGGTTTCTTGTGTTTGCAAAGGAATGTCTAACATTAATGCCATTTTTCTAAATCCATCGGTGTATTCCTACACTTTTTGTCCTTTTCTTAGTTTTAAAGATTGCCATTCAATTATTGCTTTTTCTTTATAACCCAAAGGATAGAATTGTTTCCTAAGTGCAGAAATGAAATCCTTCCATGATGGAAATACATTACCCACATTTTGTGTTCCTTTTTGCAGCTTGCTCTGCCTCCAAATAAGAGCTGTACCTACAAGTCTCAAAGATGCCAACTTGATTCGTGTGGCCTCATCCTCGATCTGTTGCACACTGCAGTATACCTCCATCTGCCTAATCCAGTTATCAAGTTTTTCTACATTTACTTCACCATCAT
>JASDQU010104550.1:126745-141068 GCA_032191745.1 Picea mariana | reverse complement strand
TTTGTTGATATGTGAGGGTTTTGGAACTCAAAAATAAGTTGGGGATGGCCTCCCCAAATGAAAAAACATTGGGTGCCCAAAACAAGCCAGACAAGGTCAGATTGAATCCAATTGTGATGTTCATGGGAATTGTGGCCTTAATGGATTGTTGACCTATTTAAAAATTATTTCATCATGTCATGGATGGGTATATTTTCCTAAGAAATGCTAGAGTTGGGTCCTTGATTAACCATGACCACTAGTGAAAGGGGATGATGTTGAAATTTTTGCAAACTGTTCTTACATCTCATGAAATCTGACTCGATCAACTTGGACAAGGTTGGATTGAATCCAACTACATGCCAATAAGATATAAGTCCATGGACACTCGATGTGGAAGGGTTGATAAGTATAAGTTCTCACAATTTTTCAAGGCAAATATAACTTTCATGAACACTACCTATAAATATTTGAATCTAAGGTCTACAACCACAAGGTAATATTTTCAAAACTCTAGTGGAGCTTCTCTTGGTTTCAAGAACAATTTATTATCTAGTAAACAAGGATAATCACATGAAGGTGGAAGTTCATCTATCCCTTCTCCCCGACTCACATCACTCTTAGTTCCCCATACACACTCTTATATCTTGTGGAAAATAAATGAAATTAACAAAATATCATACAACATGGAAAATGACATAAAATGTAGTAAAAATTGAATCATATAAGTAAAAAATAATTATAGAGAATAAATCATATAAGTTATAAAAAACATACATCAACCTACCTTTCAATTATAATTAAATATCATTAATATTCTTCTTCATCCAATTGAATATTAGAATCATTAAAAGGATTGTCGACCATAGCAACACCAACATTAATATCATCACCAATAACATCATCATCGAGAACATCATCATCTACAATATCTTCAACTTGTTCATTTGATAAATGTACTTGTTTCTCTACATCGTCTCATTGATCTTCTTTATTATCATATTCTTTTGGTATAATATACTTTGCAAGCATTCCTCGTGGCTCATATATAACAACATAAGATCGACCCACTTTACCTGGAACCTGTGAATGAAATACCTGCTCACATTTTCTAGGAAGTACATGGGGATTTGTCCCAAGTTTTAACAAACTTGTATTAGTCATGGTAAATTCATTAGCATGCTCAATAATAGTTCTATCACGATCTTGTTCATTCCTTTGTAACCTGTACCAACATACCTCGAAGAGAACTACTTTGAAGGATTTAAAGTCTAACTCAAATATATCTTCCAAAAATCCATAGTATCTATTTTCAAATACCTTTGGATGCTTGTTTTTAATAGAGGAAATATTAGTAACATAGAAAACTAYAGTTATCCTACAATYAAAAGTTTTCCTCTTATCATCCTACTTGTCAATGCAAAATTTTTGGCCATTGCAGTACATAGCCTTGTGGTGTTTTGCCTCCACAATATCCTTAACATCTTAAGATTGCATTATCAATTGATAAATATATTTAGGCCGGGTTCATATAATTTTGAGGGACAAAAACACAACACATACAATATTGGAAATTCACTGAAAAATTGTGGGACATAATGCTTTCATGTCTATCTTTTGGACCACATACTAAATCAATTTCCCTCTACATGAGAATATTGGCATATTGAGATTGCCGAGTCATTTTAATCAATTCCACCAACCCATTTCATGATAAATTACCATCAAATTCTATACATCACTCTATTCATACCTTCATCCAATCAATATTATTTTCAATGTATAAATGTAATGCATCCCACTCTTGATCACCTATATGAAGAAAGAACAACTCAATAATTATCTAGTCCTAATAAATGTTAAGAAATTATGGCTGATGATTAAAAATTAAATAAATGTGATATTGAATATAAAAAATAATGCAACCTATTATTTCTCTTTAGTATTGTCTCACCTTTCATTTTCATATTTCTACCTTTCCCCAAGAAAGATTCCCTTTCATGTTTGTGGTGAATGGAATTGACATCCCAAATGTGAGGCACATTGATATTTGTTGCTACTTCTGGAAGATACTCACTAATATACATGAAGGATTCACATACCATATAGCCCTCAATCATAGAGCCCCCATAACATGATCTTTGTCTAACAAAATCCTTCAATGACTTCAAGTGCCTCTCCACCATTGACATTGACATTATGTGTACATGTCCACACATTTCAATATCCTCAACTCGATGTATGTGTTAGTGTTTTGGTGCTTTGAAAAAGGATGAAGGTAGATACTTCTGCATTTCAGACATTAACTGAAGAATTTCTCTCTTTCAACACTTTATATCTTATTTATGGATTTCTTTAGATGACAACCACTTACACATGCTAAAATTAAATCACAGGTTTCAAAACAATAATAATTATACAATGCAAGTAAATCACTTGTCAACAAGTTCTGCAACTAACTATCTTTCGAATATAAATTGTTACTTACCTCATGTACTTGCCGATATCATATATAACACATTTTATATTGTTATCAAAGCTATTTGGGATAGATAGAGGTAGGACACACTGTAATATAGAAGGAAACATTATTTTTTCCAATAGTAAAAAAATACCAAATTACTAAAAAAAGGCATATTACCAATACACGAATATATCAAATTACCTTAATAAAGGTATGCTAATCATGAGATTTTACCCCACCAAATTCGCCTTTTTTTGTTAAGATATTCTTTATGTTTGAAGCAAAACTAGTGGGAAATTTAATTTTCCAAATGACGTATTTTACAACATTTATATCCTGCTATGTAAATAACCATGGAATATTGTTTGGTTTCCCATCACTATAAGAATGAATCAAATTTCGCATTACATGATTGGCTCCTTGAATGCCACTGCACACTTTGACAACTTTGTCTTTGTTACTCCATAAAGATTATGCAACATTCTTCCCAATATGCATTGTATCAAACAAATGAGCTTCTTGTAGGTGCTCATAGTAGGGTAACCTACTAAATTGGATGGATTATCTTTTCATTCCTCATGGAAGCCTATTAATGTGTTGACGACCTTTACAAAAAAATGAAACAATGTTAATAACCATTAGATAAAGGTAAAAATAATTGAATATAAATAAAAATGGTATAACGTAACTACAATGTATGAAATGGAGACCAATTAATGCTTACCTTGATGATTCTTATTATATTCCAATTTCCATAGTCAAGGTGTCATTCTTCACGATTTTATTCTAGTCTCTTCCTTCCCATTTAAAATATGTTATTTTTTGTAACGTAATTTGATACTTATGGTTCTTAGGGAGGAAGTGCCTATACTCATCAAACACCCACTTTCCTAAACTTCTTGAACATCATGATATCATTATGAGACCACACACTAGACATGCAAATTTACCCTTTGTTTGAAGACTTGCAAGATGTGGAGTAATGATAATACTAGTATACGAATAAATTATTTAAAAAAAATGCACAAATAATTGATAAAAATATATATTATTCAAATGAAGTACTTACCTCAAAAATGTGTTAGTCCCGGGGCATCATGAATTGTCCATGTAAGTATTCCATGGATTTGAAATTGTTTTTGCCCTATTGGTTTGGAGATGTTGTACATAGTGATCCCAACCCTTAACTTTACAAGCTTGTCAATAATAGGCTCAATATATACATCCATATCTTAACTTGGTATTTACCTAATTATATTTGAAAAAAGTACACATCTTTATTATGTTGTACATATAATAAATTATGCACCAAACAATGTCTAAAAAATGAAAACGTGTGTTGAAAACAATAATATTGTAAACAAATACTTGGAATAATCATTGCCAACATTGTGTTCTCCCTCTTTATTGACATCCAAGGAGGAAGGTTATTGTTTATAACAAACATAGGACACACTAAGTAAACAAACCTGATCACTCCAAATTGACTGAGACCATCGACTGCTAATGAAATCCTAACATTACGAGGTTCTTATTTAAAAATTGACCATCTTTCCTCAATGTCCTTAAATGCAATACAATTTGTAGGCATTCACGTAACACCATTTTCACTTATATTACATGCATGGAAATCTATAAATTATGCTATGATTTTGCATTTGAAAATTTTTCAGAAACATGGGATTATGGGAATATGATGAAGAATCTTGCGGGGCACCTTATTTGGTACTTGATTGATCTGATCTCTACTAATTCCACATTGAAGGATTTTATTTATTTATTTTTATATTGTCCATATATATAATATGATCACTAAGACATGTCTTAATGGCTTGATACTCCGACCCTAAGATTAACATTAACAATCAAGATTGCACCACAATGCTAAATGGGTTTTAACCACATCCATTGGAAATGAATTTAAAATCTCTATAAAAGACAATAAATATGTTCCGATGTAAATGATTGTGGTGAATTATTTGAATGCCTATCCTCATAATCTAAACATAACTATAATAGTCTTTTGGTCCTCTTGCAAGGAAGTTACCAGGTTAAGATTAAATTTAATTAGAATCGTAATCAACTAAATATAATTTAACTCATCTGAAATGAAGAAATGAGTGTGAATGAACTCAATCGGAATGAATGGAACTTTATCGATATGCCCACGCTTTAACTTTTTTATATTGATGAAAATAAGGAAGTGTTATTAAAATAATAAATATAAGTTAAGTTTATTCAAGTTTATTTTTTCATTATTTTAATATATAAAAATGCATAGACAATTATTACTGTTAAATCAAATTGTAAGTACATCAAGAGCAACATAATTAGGGTTGATAGGGGAACCACATCTAATCCTTTTGCCAACATAAAAAAAAAAGGTCTATGCTCAAGACTCATGTGAATACACGATTTTGATTTTAAAACTTCCATCCCTTTTCGTAAAAAGCTCTATTGATATGCTTCTAGAAAACATGAATTTGATTTCAAAAGTTTCATTCGTTCTCCTTCACTACAAAGCCATGGGAAAAAGATTAGTAAACAATGGTTTAATTTCAGCTTCAAATAATTAGTAAAACATAGCCTTTAACAATGGGAAAAATATGAGTAAACATAGTGTTTTATGGCTTTATATTATCATCTCGAATTTATTTTTACACCTTATATTTGTATAATATAACCACACAATATTAAAGGGAGTGATGGACCTCTAATGGAAATTTTCTATCTTGATAGTATCATCATAGATTTTATGAAGCAACCATTCATTATAAATCACCTATGCCCACTTTGGGTCTCAAACTTGTTAAATAAATGAATATTTTTAATCATCTTATAGGACCATTATTCCAATATAATATCCACTTACATATCCAACTAGATTTCCAACTCCTATTTAGTATTTAGAATATTTCCTTTCTAGAAAATGGAAATTTTTTTTGTAAGGGGAAATTGCATCTAAGGGTTTTTTCTCTATTTAAAAGTTTTCAATTCTTAGGTAATGAGTAAGTTGAGCTTCTTCAAGTGCATATAATTCTTATTTTCTTGGGTAAGTAATGTTTTTCACTCATTGAAGTTATCTAAATTATTATCTTTTTATTCACAATTTATATTAATTGATAATAGAACTTAGTTTCTATTACATGGTTCATCTTCTTGCACATAGGTTTGAGTTTTCCTACTTCACATCTTACAAGTTTTGCATATTCTTGTGTTTGTCATTCAACATTTAAATTTTTTGTTGTGTTATTGTATTATAGTATTTTGGTATATCTACAACCAATATCATTTGATTCATAGTCTAAACTACTAAGAATTCGGGACCTAGGTAGAATAGGGAATCTCATTTTCTAGGGCCCTTTTCCACTCCTATTTCTCTTGAGGGATTTGTCCTAGCACATTCATTTGTTTAGTGTTTGGTGTTCATTTCTTAAAAAACAGAGTTGGATTTTCTCTTTAGTAGCAACAACAATGTTAATGTTAAGATTGGAGTCAAAATGAGTTGTGAAGGAGTGCCTACATGGATTTGCAAGGCAAACTCATAAGGAGAGGATGAACTCATAATAAACCTTGAGTTAGAATCAAACATCTCTATGACATTAGCCCCCCAACTAAATAACAATAGAGAGGTTCCTATATGGTCTAAGTTATTGCATAGTAGAGTTTAATATGATTTTTGTTTGAAATAATAAGGTTTCAAATATTGTTTTCTTGGTTTGAAGTATTTTAAGAATTGCATGCAAAACTTTCTACATGGTTTATATTTAGACAATGGTTAGGAAACCCTTGCAATTGAAGTAACCTATAAAGTTCCTAATATGAAGCCGAAACATGAGGTATACTGGTATGAGCATCAAGGAGGTTACTAAGCTGACTTTAAAGGTCCTATGGAATGTCAACATCTATAACCTCATCTCATAGGGATATGTTCTGAGTGTTTTATGAGGATCTTTCTCTATTTATGATGCTTAAAAATAGGGAGTGAGGGACCCCAAGGGATTTATTATGGTTTTTCTTTAGTGGCTCCAATAAAAAAGAAGAAAATTGGACAGAATAGAATTGACACATCCTCAAAAGACAATAATTTATTCATTGACACTAGTTTTAGGTGCCATTTCTCCTCCTCCTCATGGGACAATTATTGGTGTAGGTGGGCTCCTACCGACGATTTCAAATAGCTTGGTGGAGTGTTTTTAAAAAAGGGTCTTTTGGTCAAATATGGGCTCTAGTACTATGAATTCCTCCTTATAGGGTTGACTACTTCTTATTGCAAGTGGGCTCCTCCTCATAGGTTCAACTACTTTAACAAGGTCCCTGCCAAAAGGGATCCGTTGGTAAGCTCAATGAGGTTTGCTCATGTGTGGGGATCTAAATGTATGTTATATGTAAATATAACATACATATGCTATATGTTAACATATAACACATTATTTGATCTTTTTATTTTTTAATTTTCAATTTTATTGAACTTTTTTAGAAAAAAAAGGTAATGCCTTGAATCAAGGAAGCAAAGGTAGCCTTGAACCATGGTATAGGATTTGCAAGTGAAACTTTTTAATGATAAGAGTATTATGTGATTGATGTTAAGGATTTGGATTCACATGGTTGGTTCTTGAGACCAAAAGCATGGTTTGGATATGAAAACTATGGATTTAGGCCTTAATCCATGACTACTGGGCTTATTGGTGATGCATATGACCTCGAGCCACATTAGAATACCCATAGAAGGAATACATTCTAAATTCTCAAGTATTCACAATAATAAATATGGTTTATGTGTCCAAACACATTGTACTTTTATGAATGTCTTCGATCAATACATGTAATCATCATAATCCTATATAGGATAATAATAAATTGTATATGTATCATAACTCATAAAAGTTTTTATTCTATTAATCAACTGATCTGTAGGATCTTTTAATGACTTATGGTTGAGTTTTAATTTTGCATGCGTTAATTAACCATTTGAGAAACTTAGTGAAAGAATGAGGAGAGAAGAGGAATTATAACAGCCATATACATATGTGTAGATCTGAAATGCAATAAAAGACAACAAACCGTAACACACAGATTGATAACGGAGTTTGGCACAACTTTGCCTACGTCTCCGGGCCTTTGTCTCTGTGGGGGAGACTTCTTTATTTCTATTCAAAAGATCAAAAGTACATTTCTGCAATGCCAAATGGCTACAAGACTGATCTGGTCATTTTATTCTAGATCTCTAGAACCCTGCAAAGAAAACGGTACACAAAACGGACGTCTGGAGCTCCCAGAAATGGTCCGACAGCGTCTCCTCCTCAAAAGCTTCTCTGCATCAAAATGGCTTTGGATTGACTTCTCTTCAACATAAATATGTTCTGACTGCTCCTATGGCTTCAGAGCGCCCAAAAACCCCTGTCTGGGCTCTTTCGGCACCTCAATCGGTCGAAAAACGAAGAAGTTAGGCCTCCTGGAAGTCTCCCTCTTCAAACTTGCTGTCTTTGCACCTACAAATTGCACCCCCCTCCAATGAACCTGGCTCACATGCAATATAAAGCATGAAAACCCAGCACCGGGCGCAACCGTGCCAATGGTGCAAATTGTAGTACGGTTAAGGGCACGCTAGCCCCTAACCGCCTAGCACCTGGGCACATAGAGGTTCATATGACCGTGCGTATAGGAAAAAGGAGCCAACGGTTACAACCGTGCCAACCATATTAACTTCCTGCTCCGGTCGTGGGCATATGGTGTATAGCATAGAACCACGGGTCTTGATTTTGAAAACCCCGCGCACTAACAGTCGGCTATACAATATATGTTATGGTCATATGTGCAATCAAACGACCGTGGGCCCGACCCCGCGCCAACGGTTACAAACTTTAAACTTAAATATATATGAATTGGTATATATAACAAGGCACAATTGATAGTCCGTTGGTCGGACGGTCTTTGCGAAGGTGCTCAAGTGGTGGGGAGGTCCGAGGGTCGAACCCCACGGACTCCAATAGTTTTACATAACAACCATAAACCAATAAAGGGGTGCCATGTGGCAGCCCATGATTGGGCCACGTGGCACCTTACCATTAACCAACAAAACGCCACGTTTCACTATATCATTCGACCATGCCTGCCAATCAAATTTTTCCATGTTAACACCTGACACATCATCGTACGGTCGTACGACCCTGCCACGTCAGACTGTACGGACTGTACAGTCAGCAATTTTTTTTTGCCTATTTGACTTATCAGACAGAACGCGACATCTTCTCCATACGGAGCTCGTTTGACAAAGTAAATATACCGCCGGAATCAGGAAGACGAGACGGACGCAATGGCACTGGTTTCGTCGCATTCCGAGCACTTTCATTTTTGAGCATTTTTCAAGCCTTGTCAGGCTTCTGGATCCGATTTCGGATCACACCTCCCCACAATAAGACCTTTTGGTCCCCAAAAGGTTACTGACCAGTCAACAAGCTCGGGATAGGCCACCCAACTTGCTCTCTGTCTCTTAACTCTGTCCTGTGCACCTGTCTCATCAAGATCAACTGTAACACAATCATGACAACTGACAGTATATTATTAGCCATTTGAACCTTGTTACATCTTACTGAAGCCACTATCATCCATGTAGAAAACATTGCTAATGCCAACATCAAAAAGACGACTGCAAATGAACTGATACATTTTAGATATCTGCACGACATGAGCTTATCTTGAAACAACTTATGATTGATTTCCCATTCAACAACCATGTCTTGTTCTTGCTTAAGATCAATTAATTCATTTGAAACAATTATTGGTTTGCTTGCTTGCACTACCTTCGTTAATTGTTCCATTGTTTGAAGTGTTTTATTTGCTTTAACATGATGAGCATGAACCAGATAATCATGACCTGCTTTAGTGAATTGATATTGATTCTTTGTCCTGTAGAAGATTGCCTTACGATCAAATAAGTATGGACTACCTAAGATCATTCCACATTCTCTTAACGACACAACATCACAAGTTAATTCGTCCACATACTTAGATGAAATTGCAAATTTGATTGTACACTGTTTTGTTATGTGCATTTGATGATGATTGCTCATCCATTTAAGTGTGTAAGGCTTATGATGAGTTTGTGTTTTTAACCCCAATTGCTTAACCAATTCTTCTGAGATTAGATTAGATTGAGATCCACTGTTGATTAATGTGTCTATCTTAGTGTGTCGCATAATTACCCTTATATGAAACAAGTTGCTTCTACAATCAATCTCTTCACCATTTTTACCTGTCATACCAACCAATGAAATCTTTGACTCATCACCTGAATCCGATCCCAAGTCTGTGGGTTTTGATGTCGTTGCCACTGTTTGTGTTCCCTTCTTTTCTTTGAACCACTTTGGCCTCTTCTCAGGATGCAACTGCCAACATCTGTCCTCATCATGTCCCTCTTTCTTGCAATGCTTGCAAGAGGGCTTTTCTTCCTTCTTTGTCACTGCATTTGCATTCTTTCCATTGCCATGCCTTTTCCTCTTGTCCTCTTTCCTCGAAGATGACGATTCCCCTGACACACCTGCTTTCCATGCTTCAATATACGTAGCTTGAACAAAAACCTCATCAAGGTTAGTGGGTCCAAACATGAAAACAATGTTTCTAATATGCGCAGGTAAACCTCCTATATACTTCACAAGGGTTTCTTGTGTTTGCAAAGGAATATCTAACATTAATGCCATTTTTCGAAATCCATTGGTGTATTCTTGCACTGTTTGTCCTTTTCTTAGTTTTAAAGATTGCCATTCAATTATTTCTTTTTCTTTATAACCCAAAGGATAGAATTGTTTCCTAAGTGCAGAAATCAAATCCTTCCATGATGGAAATACATTACCCACATTTTGTGTTTCTTTTTGCAGCTTGCTTTGCCACCAGATAAGAGCTGTACTTGCAAGTCTCAAAGATGCCAACTTGATTTGTGTGGCCTCATCCTTGATCTGTTGCACACTGCAGTATACCTCCATCTGCCTGATCCAGTTATCAAGTTTTTTTGCATTTACTTCACCATCATATATGGGCAACTCAAATTTTACATCAAGTTTTAACAATGGCATTTCATGTTTATTCTTTTGAACATTTTTCTTTCCACTAGATTTAGAACTTGAACTTGAAGAAGAAGGAGAAGAAGGAGGTGTTGATGGAGGTGAAGGAGGAATCTGAGGATGGTCCTCTTCCTCTTCACTTTTTCCCTTTGAAGAATCACCCAAAACTGGTCACTTCCGTTCCAAGTAATCTTCGTACAAGACTTTCACCATCTCCGACATAGCAAGGAATGTTTTCCGGAACTCTTTCTCATCTTGAGAAATCCCTTCTTCCGATGCCATCTTCTCGCTGTGAGAAGCTCTTTTTCTCAATCCAATTAATGGATTCTCTACAACAAGCTCTCCTTCACCACGCTATAGCTTTTCCCTGGTTAACATGCAAAACTCAAATCCAAACGTCAACTAGCTCTGATACCACTTGATCCATAGGATCTTTTAATGACTTATGATTGAGTTTTAATTTTGCATGCGTTAATTAACCGTTTGAGAAACTTAGTGAAAGAATGAGGAGAGAAGAGGAATTATAACAGCCATATACATATGTGTAGATCTGAAATGCAATAAAAGACAACAAACCATAACACGCAGATTGATAACGGAGTTCGACACAACTTTGCCTACGTCTCCGGGCCTTTGTCTCTGTGGGGGATGCTTCTTTGTTTCTGTTAAAAATATCAAAAGTACATTGCTGCAATGCCAAATGGCTATAATACTGATCTGGTCATGTTCTTCCAGATCTCTAGAACCTTGTAAAGAAAACGACACGCAAAATGGACGTCTGGAGCTCCCAGAAATGGTCCGACAACGTCTCCTCCTCAAAAGCTTCTCTGCATCAAAATGGATTTGGCTTGAATTCTCTTTAGCATAACTCTATTCTGACTACTCCTATGGCTTCAAAGCGCCCAAAAACCCCTGTATGGGCTCTTTCGGCACCTCAATTGGTCGAAAAATGAAGAAGTTAGGCCTCCTGGAAGTCTCCCTCTTCAAACTTGCTGTCTTTGCACCTACAAATTGCACCCCCCTCCAATGAACCTGGCTCACACGCAATATAAAGCGTGAAAACCCAGCGTCGGGCGCAACCGTGCCAATGGTGCAAACCATAGGACGGTTAAGGGTGCACCAGCCCCTAACCGCCTAGCACCTGGGCACATAGAGGTTCATATGACCGCGCGTATAGGAAAAAGGAGCCAACGGTTACAACCGTGCCAACCATATTAACTTCCTGCTCCGGTCATGGGCATATGGTGTATAGCATAGAACCACGGGTCTTGATTTTGAAAACCCCACGCAAAAACAGTCGGCTATACGATATATGTTATGGTCATATGTGCAATCAAATGACCACGGGCCGGGGCTAAGCCCCAGCCCGACCCCCCGCCAACGGTTACAAACTTTAAACTTAAATATATATGAATTGGTATATATAACAAGGCACAATTGATAGTCTGTTGGTTGGACGGTCTTTGCGAAGGCGCTCAAGCGGTGGGGAGGTCCGGGGGTGGAACCCCACGGAATCCAATAGTTTTACATAACAACCATAAACCAATAAAGGGGTGTCACGTGGCAGCCCATGATTGGGCCACGTGGCACCTTACCATTAACCAAAAAAACACCACGTGTCATGATATCATTCGACCATGCCTGCCAATCAAATTTTTCCACGTCAACACCTAACACATCATCGTACGGTCGTACGGCCCTGCCACGTCAGACTGTATGGACTGTACGGACTGTACAGTCATCAATTTTTTTTTTGCCTGTTTGACTTATCGGACAAAACGCGATATCTTCTCCATACGGAGCCCGTTTGACAAAGTAAATATACCGCCGGAATCAGGAAGACGAGATGGACACAATGGCACTAGTTTCGTCGCATTCTGAGCACTTTCATTTTTGAGCATTTTTCAAGCCCTGTCAGGCTTCTAGATCTGATTTTGGATCATCAACCATGACTAGAGGTCTCTATTCTACTAGTCACCTAAAACTCAAACATGACCCCAACTATAATAAATGGATAGCTTATGTAGGTGTGATATCCTACCGTAGGAAAATAGGTCTCTATGGGGATTTGAACCTTGGTTGGTGGAGTAATAAATCCCCTTGTTTCACAACTATCCAAACCTTTTTGGACCAAACCCATCTTTTGGAGTTCAAAACTAGGAATTTATCCCCTAATACATGATTTTCTGTCTCAAAACCCATGTACAATAGCCTTAAACCATAATACATTCCCTCTAATTGGAATATTTTCCCTACAACATGATTTAGGTCCTAGATTTAATGATTGAGTTCAACCAAGATGGTTATTGTGGCCTAATCCATTACCTGGGGCCAAAAACCATGGATTCATCCCTCAATACATGATTTTGGTGCTTAGAGGCCATGAACCAAGCCTTCGACTATCGTACAAACTCTACATGTAATAATTTTTCCTATGAGAGGAAAAGGTACCCAATTTCAAGGACCAACTTCAATATGAATAGATGTTGCGGTGAAACCAATGATTTGGAGCCAAAAATAAGGATTTATCGCTTAATCCTTGATTTTTGGACTCAAAGGCCATGCATAGGGACTAAAAAAGTGACATGGGCCTTATAAGTAGAATTCTTTCCACACAAGAGTATTTAAGGCCACATTTCAAGGACTAGGTGCAATAGAGATGATTATTATGTCACTAACAATGCTCTAGGGCCATAACACATATTGGATTAAGCCCCTAATTCATTATTTTGGTACTTAGAGGCAATATTGGGGCTCTGAACCTCAAAATGAGTCAATTTGTTCCATGTGATATGGTTTCGAAACATGCATGTAGGAGATATTTGAGATGTCTTAGTTTACCTAGTTATAGATGTATATGTGATTCCTTCATGTGAGTCATTATAGGGATCCCAAGGACCATATGGATTTGTGGCATAAATTTGGCCATAGATTTGGTTATTGTTAACATAGAACTTGATAACTCCTGGAATCCAATTGACTGAAAAATGAAATTAACTGAAACTCAATATAACCCAACTAGTCCAATAACTAAACTTCACTCCTAACTTTTATAACCTCATAAACTCCTAATTGTCTTCAACTCTCGATGATTATAACCCCACTAACGTAAATCTAACTTCCAATCCACTAATCCATAACCACTACACCATTTCCCCATAATTCCCATCACCCCTAACCCTTAATCCATATAACCCCACAAACCCCTTGACCTACCTATCCCTCGTTTTCACAGTCAATCATAATGTTGATTTAGATTTCTGTATGTAAAATGTGTATGGAGTTTTGAAACGTCCAATGTTTCGAGTGGACACTCCACCCATCATCAGGGACACTTGAAACAATGAGGTTTTGAAAAGAGTGCTGACTTATCAAGGCTAAATTATAAGGGTGTTGGGGAAAAATGGATAAACACTAGCCGTTATGAATTTACCGTTGTAAGTCAACCGTTGTGAACGAAAGAAAATTTAAAGATAAATTAAATAAGATCATTAAAGGAGATAATTGAAGGTTGAAGAGAGTGATAAGATTAAAGAGAGATAATTAAAGGTCGGGGAGAGTGATCTTGAACAATATTAGGGAAAAGAAATTAATGATAAGATGTTTGGATTTCGGGGAGAGTGCTAAATTGTTTGGATGTTTTTCAATTTCCAAAGCTTCGCGAATGACACAAGACGAGTAAGAGGGTGATGAACCCATGATTCTGGTTTGGTCAAAACAAATTATATATATATATATATATATATATAAACTAGGGAAAAATATATATTAAAAGGGCCGAGCCGAAGCTAACGATAGAGTACAAAATTCAAAATCATAT
>JASDQU010104550.1:40191-126659 GCA_032191745.1 Picea mariana | reverse complement strand
GGGAAAAATATATATTAAAAGGGCCGAGCCGAAGCTAACGATAGAGTACAAACTTCAAAATCTTCAACTTGCTAACTATACTATGGTAGAAAGGAACCAAAATTACCAGGTTGGATTTGATGAACCAAGACCAAGACTTCCCTCTATTCAAAATCACTACTTCTTGATTGCAAGAATAATTCTTACAAATTGATTACACAAGAGAATGCAAAAGAAAAACATAATTAACTCACAATCCAAGCTATCCCATCGCTATATGCAATATTACCCAAAGTTTGTTGGGATCCCCCTGAGTTTCCTTATCCTGGATCTTTCTCTTTACAATTTCTATTTACTTTTCTTCCTCTTGTTAGAGGTGGGCAAGGACGAGGGTTTTCCTTTAGAATTTCTGCATAGGAGGAAGATTTAGGATCTTCCCTCTCTTGCGCATCTCCCATCTCCACTCCCTGAGATGGATTGAGGGGAGCATCGAAAAACCCAATTGGAGGAATATCTAGAGGATCTGGATTTGAGACCATTACATGCGAAGAAGCATTTCCCACACTTGGGGCCTCCTTACCTTTAGCTGAGTTTTGAGGATTCTTTTGTTCTTTTTATTGGCTGCTTAGATTTGATCTCCGGATTATTCTAATGAGTAACATCCTCCATAGAGTCATATGATTATTCGTCTTGAGATTCCAAAGCTTCATATATATTATTGTAGGGAATAGATGGGCAAGAATGAGACTTGTGGTTAGGCTGAGCCCCCCTGGGATGTTGTTTCTTACGCTTTCTTGAAACATGCTTGAATCCTTGATCCACATTTTTCTGCAATGGCTGAGTTTCTTTAGATTTGGGGAATATTTTGGCAAAGTGCCCATATTAATGACATCTGTTACATTTGAAAGGAACCTGCTTGTATTCCAAGGCCTGAAGATGATTCCAACTCTCTATATTGAGTTGAATCGCCTATGGCAATCCCTTTGAAAAATCCATGTCTACATAGATTCTGGCACATGTGTAGGTATTGTCCTTTGGTTTGGAATGAGTTATAAATCGGCCCAACTTATTTCTTATGGCTTCACCCCATAAAATAAGGGGGAGGTACAAAATTCTAATCCAAATAGGAGTAGAAGAAATCTCCATATATAGGTTGAACTCGAGGATCCAGTGGGAAATAAACAATCCCCTATAGCATAAGAAAGAAGGGCCATATATGAAGATATGGTCCCGATATTCAATGGTTTTAAAAATAAATACATAAAATCCTTTCCCATAATAAAATGATAGAGCGTCTTGCTCAGGCCAATTCTTAGAAATACATTCAAGAATGATCCTGGGACTAGGCCAAAGGCCTAATAAATTACCAACTAAACCATGCTATGTCAACACGATAGAATTATGTTTTTCCACATATTTCCCCAATAAGTCCAAACTAGGGATGGAATCAACACGCTTGGAACACCTTCCTGCTTCGACAAAGAGCTTGCCCATGATTCTGAAGAGGTCGGTCACAACCAAAGAAATACACTCCTGACACATCACTGGAAGCCAAAGGCGATCCAGGGTTCCCGAGACCATCGATCAGACGACCTTATATGATGACAAGTGTTTCCAGAGACAGATGTGGGGAGAGAGAACAATATGAGACTCCAGGGTTCCAAAGTTCCATGAGAAAACAATAGGGATGGGGTCGAAGGATTCCAGAGGTGGTTGTGGCGACACTGAACCAGGGAAATGACCAGTGAAAACCCTAGCCGCAACTGCAGAAGCCCGTGCTCTGATTCATCTTGTCTTGGATTAATGAATATTTAAATGCTTATATTTAAACAATAGCTAATTTAGAGATGCGGTTGTGGGTGGTGTCATCTATGTTCTCTTTGATACAGACTTTGAAGGATTTGCTAGTTTGGCCAATGTATGATTTTCCATAGGATCAGAGAATTTGAGAAACTCATGGGCCAAGAATAGGGTTAGATTTATCCTTGGCGGAGCTAAAATATTGTTTGAGGGTTTTGAAGAGCTTAAAAACAGTTTTGATATTCTTTTTAGGGAGGATTTTGGATATGTGATTAGTAGTGGCTTGGATGTAGGGAAGATAAATGAGAGCTAGGGGGGGGAGAAGAGGAAGGGTTGTTAGATTCAGGTTTTTAGGATGACCAACAAGTTTTGTTGATTTGAGAGCTGGTGTAACCATTAGACATGGGAGCCTTGGTTAGGTGGGATTTTTCCTTCTCAAGGAATTGGGGGTTAGAGATTCATATGGCTCAATAAACAAGAGTTTTAAGAATGATAAATTTTTGAGTGGGACGATGATGGGATTGAACATGAAGGTATCTCTCAGTGTGAGTCTTTTTTCCATAGAATTGGTGGGTAAGGAAGCCATTAGAGATGTGAGATATGAGACCATCCAAGAAGGGGAGGGAAATGTCCTTTTCCATTTCCATAGTGAATTGGATATGGGGGTTAATGCTATTTAAATGGTTTAAAAATGAAGTTAGGGAGGAGTGGTCATGAGGCCAAACAACAAAGGTGTCATCAACAAATCTGAACCAACATTTACGTTTGAGATAAAATCTATTAAGGGCTAAGGTTTGAAAATTCTCCATGAAAATGTTATCCACCACGAGGGATAAGGATGACCCCATGGTTGTATATTCAATCTATTCATAGCATGTACCTTTGAAGGTGAAGAAGATGGGGGTTAGGTAGATTTCAATAAGGTTAAGGGTTTCAGGGTCCACCGTCTTGGAGATGCGGTATAAATCTTTGGGGACATGAATCTTGGTAAATAAAGATACAACATAGAAGCTGATAAGTAAGTCTTGGTCATCAAGCTGAAGATCCCAAATTTTTGGAATAAAATCAACATAGTATTTTATGTAGGAGGAAGTTTTACCAATGAAATATTTGAGTTTGGTGGCTAGAAAACGGGCAAGGGAATGAGTGGGGGCGCCAATAGAACTAACAATAGATCTGAGGTGAATGCCTTTTTTGTGAATTTTTGGCTGTCCATAGATCCTGGGGATTTTAGGGTCATGAGGAATAAGATGTTTTGGATTGATTGGGTCCAGGGAGGAATATTTAATGGATTTTGTTATGAGGTTAGTGATGGTATTCAAAGGGATTTTAGATAGAGGTTTGCAGGAGGAAGTGGAAAGAAGGTATTGAAGTTTGGATGCATAGTCTGCGGTATTCATGATGACTATTGCGTTACTTTTTTTGTCTTTTAAGATAATAATATCAGGGTTATTGTTAAGATGTCAGATAGATTGAAATTCGTCTTTAGTTAAGTTAGGTTTTGGAGGTCTATCAAAATGGAGAATTCTACCACAATCTTGATTGACTTCTTTTGCTTCATGAGGGGGAAGGTGATGCATTACATATTCAATTGAGCTAACGATATCTTCAATAAGAATTCATTAAGGAACAATGGTAAAATTAAATCCTTTTTCTAAAATTTGAAGGGAGGGGGGATCAATAACCAAGGATGATAAATTTATGACCATGGAATGAGATTGAGAGCAGGGGGCAATGCTTTGGAGCAAAGGATTGTTGTTTAAGTCATTAGATGAGGAGGCACAGTCTGAGATAGGGTTATAAGAGGATACCAAGGTGGTAGAAGCACTATCTATGGATACAAGAGATGAGGTTCTAATATATGAAGAGAGGGATTGAGGGATGAGTTAGTGAAGAATGTGGGATTTAGAGATGAGATAGCAGTGAGTGTGGGATTGAGAGAAGAGTTAGTAATGATTGAAGTGGAAGAAAGAATGATGGAGGAGTAGATAGGTGGTGGTGACGGATTGTGAGAGACAATAGACAAGGTTCTAATATAATGAGGAGAGGGATCAAGGGACGAGTAAGTGAAGAGCGTGGGATTTAGAGAAGAGATAGTAGTGAGCATGGGATCAAGAGAAGAGTTAGAAATGATTGTAGAGGAAGAAGGAACAATGGTGGGGTATTTATTCTTAACTCTTAAATTATTCCCAATTCTGATTGTTAATATTAATTTAACCTTTAATTGAGTGACTATTCAATTAATTAGTATTTATTAGTCACTATTTAATTAATTAGTCCAATGACATAAGAATATCTTAATTATTTATAAATTCTTAGGTATTTTTAATGTTTGTTGATATTATTAAAAAAATGTTTATTGATGAAATTCAAAAAAATGAATTATTTTGAAATCACTCCCCTATTCTTGAAAATAATGTTCAAAGTGACAACTAAATTAGATGATATATGTGTGTGTGTTTTACTTAATGAACTCGATGACATGTTTTACAATAAATTAGACAAAAAATCTAAGCACACTCTACATAATAAATTAAAAATACTTGCATAGTATATTCCAAATATGTGTCAAAATGAGTATGTTTAATCTCTTCCACTTGTTTAGTTCGTCGAGTATGAACAACAATTTGGGTAGGCAGGAATGGTTTCTTCTTTCTCCCCATTAATCAACAAGTCGACAATAAGGAATAATTATGACTTGGTACCCCGAAATTTATGTCTATATCAAACCTTCCTTTGAGAACTCCATATCTTTTGGGTCTTGAGTCTCTAAAGCATTAATCTCGTCCAATTGTCCATTTTGAAAATCCCTATACTAATTATATAAAAACATAAAATATTCCTATACTATTCTAATAAAACTTTGAAATAACTATTCTTATTATAATGATTAGTTAAAAAGTAGATAAATGAATATTTTAAATTTATTAATCAATAAATATTTATATTTTCGTGAGAATTATATTAAAATTCAAATAATATTTTTTCCAAGGAAACCCTCATGGAAAACCTTCAGAGTACTTCCCATGATTCATGGATGGTAAACGGGGTAAATTGTCGACCCTGATTATGGGGCCTAACCTAGTGGGGACATTGAGTGAGGCCCAATGATCTCAACAATATAGTTGGCTGGAGACTTTACCCCGAGACCTCTTGCATTATAACCATAACACTCATCCTCTCGAGCTAACCCACCAGGCTAAAATTAAAAGAATATATTTATTTGATATTCTAATGAAACTTCAAAAATGATTATTGTTATTATAATGAGTGGTTAAAAGGCAGAGAGGAAGATTTTATATTTACTAATAAGTAACTATTAATATTCACTATGGAAATGGAAAAGGATAGTGCCCTCCCCTTTCTGGATGTTCTTATCTCTCGCCTCCCTAAAGACTTCCTTACCCACCAATTTTATTAGAAAAACACTCATACTGGCATATACCTTCATGTCCTATCCCATCATCATCCTGCTAAAAAATAAATTGTTCTCAAAACCCTAGTTACTAGAGCCATCTGAATCTCATACCCCCAATTCCTTGAGAATAAAAAATCCCACCTAACCAAGGCCCTTTTGTCCAATGGTTACACTAGCTCTCAAATCAACAAAGCCTTCAACTCAACCCTCAAGCCTAAATCAAACAACTCTCCCTCTTCTTCCCCACCCCTAGGTCTCATTTCTCTTCCCTACATCCAAGGCACGACTTATCACCTATCCAAAAATGTTGCTAAAAAGAATATCAAAACCATCTTCAAACCCTTCAAAACCCTTAAACAGTCTTTCATATCTATGAATGATAAATCTAACCCAATGCTTGGGTTAGGAGTTTACCAAATTCCTTTCTCCTGTGGTAAATCATACATTGGTGAAGCTGGCAGATCCTTCAAATCCCTTCTCAAAGAGCACATAGTTGACACAACCCACAATCACATTTATAAATCAACTATTGTTGGACACTCTTTTAAATCTAAACATTTAATATGTTTTGACCAAATCAAAATCTTGGCCTCAACACCCTATTACTCATCTCACATCATTCACGAAGCTCTGGAAATTTAAAAACATCCAAACAATTAGAACCATGATAATGGGTATAAACTTCTGCAATCTTGGAAACCTATCATTCATCACCTAAAACATCAGACCTAAATTGTTTCTCCATCATATGGTTCCCATTTACCCCTCTCCTCGTCGGTTTTTATCTCCCTTGATCCTCTTATCTAAAAATCTTTATTTTTCATTTTTCTAAACTACAAATCCCCTCCCCCCCTTCTTATTTTTTAATTTAAGCCCGAAATAATTAATACCTTAGTTTACTTTACCCTTTGATTATATTTTCAATTAATATTCGTCTTAATTTTTGTCTTAACCTTCAATCATTTAATTAGTATTTAATTATTATTCAATTATCTTTTTATACTTTTTAGATTATCAATTTAATCTTGTCATCGTTGTTTTTTTTTTTTTTTTGTCTTAACCTTTATAATAATTTTCCTTGACACTCTTTTCAAACCTCATTGCTTCAATAACCTTGATGAAAACTCCATACACAATCTAAAAGAAACATAATTATGTTAAAGTCAAAAGGTATTATTAGTTATCATTGTTCACTTTTCAATATTTATTGTTATTAAAATAAATATCTAAATATATTTTTAAAGAAATTATTAATGAAATATCTCTGATCAAGATGATCTGGATATATACTACTGATCTAGTATTTTGTCTTACAGATCTGATACTCTGGGGGTTTCCGGATACATTTTATCTTCAGATATGATATTCTGGGGGTTTCTAGATGTGTTTTAGCTTCGAATCTGATACTTTGGGGGTTTCTGGATGCGTTTTAGTTATGTGTTTGAGATGTTTTGTTATTGTCACATGTGCATGTTATACATTATGGTTTAAACAATAAATATATGATGCATGCGGAAATAAGGAACAACAACCTCCCAATAATATGTATTATGAGATGTAAGCAGGGAAACATAATGAAATACTGGGAATATAGGAAATAGTCTTCAGTTAGATCTCATGGATCGTCACTGGAATACAAGAAAATAACATAAAATACCTATGACCAGAAGATGAAGGCAAATATTATGCATGCATGGATAGATCGACAAAATCGACGGTTCTAGAGAAGAACGGTAACCGGTGCAAACTGGAAAACTAGTCCAGAAGGATATAACCATCAGAATGAGCTAGAAACTATTTCAACAGAAGCACCCTGTCCTCTAGACTGATTTTGGTGACTGTCGGATGGAAGATCTTTCCTCTGATGCTCTGGATCTCATCCCCTGGGGGTATGCACACCTCCTAGGCTATCTAAATGCGACCAAATGATTCCACCAATGGAATCAACTGCTATATGACTCAAAATGTTTGCCCTGTAAAATACAGAACTGGGTCAGAAAGGTTTCCCTAGATATGCTCTGATGCTCCGTCTATAAACTCAACTGTCCTTACATAAGAGCTGTACCCTGGATGGCTGAATGTTGCGCCCTGACTATATCTCAACTGGTTCGGAAGGGATCTGCAATACGAGCTCTGATCTTGTGCAGCTACACAAACCCTCTCTTTGACTTGCGCCCTCACTGGCTGAGCTACGCAACACTACAAATTGGATACCCCTGAATCGCACGGTGAAATACCTGGATGGTATCTCCGATGGGATAGGGTGTGTCTCTTAACACCGAAACCGATCAATGGTGGTGGTTTCCTCCAAAAATCCACAAAACAATAGAAGTCGAATCTCCACCTCTGGGAACTCTCTCAACATCAAATCATAACATAGCATAATGAGGAATTAGGTCAAATTCCTCCCTTTATACTCTTCCCGATCTAATTCACCATTGACCTCACTTAAGCTAGGCGCTTTTCCTCCTAAGGTGAGTAATTAATTAATTAAGCCCCCCCTTAACACCTTTTCATTCTATTTCTCCGTTGACTTAGGCTCAAGTGACATTTCCTATTTTTTTGGCTTAATTCATCATTTAGCCATCAATTCTCCCTTATTTATCCTCTAGTTCCCTGCTTGTGCATGATTATAGTCTACGGGAAGAGATAGAATACTAAGTCACTCCCTGTTGGCCTACTCTTGGGAATGATACATCACATTCCTCCCTTCCCGAGATTACTTGTCCTCAAGAAACATCAATCCTAGGTGCTGCAAAATATGCCCCCCCTCCCACGTGGCATCCTCCACCTGCGCTCTCTCTGCTCAAACACCTCCTCTAGCACTAGCTCCAAATGACCCACCTCATCTAAGGGTGGCAACTCCTCTGAAGTGCTAATCTGTTGTCCCACTGCCTTTTTGAGGCAAGAAACATGAAAGACATTATGAATCTTGCTACCTTCTGGTAGCTCTAGCTCATATACCACCTCGCCTACCCTCCTAATGACTCTGTATGGCCCATAAAATCTTCTCTTCAGTTTCTCGGCTCTGCTCCTCTTCAAGGAGGATTGTCGGTATGGCTGTAGTTGCAGAAAAACCAAGTCCCCAACCTTGAAAACACGCTCTACCCTCTTCCTGTCTGCATAGATCTTCTACTGGTTCTGTGTTACCTGTAAGTTTTCCTTCACTGCCCGTAGAATCCTATGGATCTCCTCCACCCAATCTTTGTCTCCCGGGACCCTACTATCCCCAAACACAGTCTCCACAAAAGTGGGTGCATCGTATCCATACAATGCTCTAAATGGTGACATCTTGATAGACATATGATGAGTCATGTTGTAACAATAGTCACCCATGTGCGCTGCTGTCCTCCCACATAGTTCCACAGATACCCCTCCACCCATTTGTTGACAATCTCTATCTGTCCATATTTCTGTGGGTGGTAGCTAGTACTCATGGCTAGCTCTGTGCCTGTCAACCAAAAAATCTCTTGCCAAAATGCATTGATGAAGTGCCCATCCCTATCACTGACTATTTGCTTGGGAAACCCATGCAACTTGAATACCTCTCTAAAAAAAAAATTTGCTACATGTATGGCCTTGTAGTCAGTGGGTATGGAAAATAAATGTGCAAATTTGGTCATCCTGTCGACCACCACAACTATATAGTCCTTTCCCTGCACTCGAGGAAGGCCTGTAATGAAATCCATAGAAAGTCTCTCCCATTTCTGCTTTGTAATGGGTAGATGATGAAGTAATCTTGTTGAGTGTGTCTGCTTGGACTTGTTTTGCTGATAAGTTGTGCACTCCTAGATGTGATTTAGTACATCATCCTTGAGACCCTTCCATGAGAATCTCTCCCAGATCAACCTGTAAGTTTTGAAGTACCTCTGGTGCCCTGCTGTAGGCGAATCATGACACACCTTTAGAATCTTCCCCTTTAATGTAGATTCTGGAACCAAGTAGATCCGATCCTTGTAGAAAATGACGTCATCTAGTACTCGGTATCTATCATCAACCACATGTTTGTATATTACCTCACAAGCAAATTTGTTTTTGGAGTATTTCGGCAACAAATGTGGTTTCCAATCTGTGCAAATCTCCATCATCGAACACCTTGGTGGCCTCCTGGACAAGGCGTCTGCTATGACGTTCCTTTTTCCCTTGGCATACTCAATGTCAAATTCAAAGGCTTGGATCTTCGAGACCCACTTCTGTTGTCTCTCACTGAGGTCTTTCTGATTCAGGAAATACTTGAGACTGTTGTGATCAATCTTCACTACAAATCTGCTACCCACCAGATACTGCCTGAATTTGGTTAAGGCATGCATGGTTGCTAGCATTTCCTTGTCGTAAATAGGATAGAATCTCTCTGAATCACTGAGATTCCTGCTCTCAAATACAATGGGGTGGCCTCCCTGAATCAACACTGCTCCAATCCCCACCCCTAATGCATCACACTCCAAGACGAATGGTTGGGAAAATTCTGGAAGGGCTAGAACATGGCATGTGCTCATAACCTCCTTCATCTTCTCAAATGTCCACTATGACTCCTCTATCCACTGGAAGGCACCCTTCTTGGTAAAATCTATGAGTGTTTCTCCTAATTGCGAAAACCCCTGACAAACCTCGTGTAATAGCTGCACATCCCAAAGAAGCTCTTTAACTCTGTCAAACTCCTTGGTGTTGGCCAATCCAAAATGGCCCTAATCTTCTCCTTATGTACCTAAACCCCCTGTGCACTGATGATGTGGCCCAAGTAAAGAAATTATGTCATCCCTAAATAACACTTGGACTCTTTGGCGTAGAGTGACTGTGCCTCCATGATGCTCAACACCTCCTCCAAGTGCCCCATATGCTCCTGCCATGTCTTTCTTTAGACCAAAATGTCATCGAAGAAAACCAAAACTGATTTCCTCAACTGCCCTCTGAATATGTGGTTCATGCAATACTGGAATGTTGTTGGTGCATTGGTTAGCCCGAATGGCATAACCATAAACTTGAAATGGACAAAATGGCACCGAAATGTTGTCTTATATATATCCTGCTCTCTAATCCTGATATGATGATATCTAGAGCATAGATCAATCTTCAAGAAGAAAACTGTCCCATGCAGTTCATCCATCAACTCGTCAATGCGAGGGATAGGATATCGGTTCTTAATGGTTTTCTTATTCAAGGCTTGGTAATTGATGCACATCCTCATGGTACCATCCTTCTTTAGGAATAAGACAATTGAAGAGGCGAATGGACTGCTACTAGGTCTGATGTGTCCCATTGCCAACAATTCCTTGATTGCTTTTTCTATCTCATCCTTAAACCTCTTAGGATGACGATAGGGTGGGGTGATCATGGGTTTGGCCCCCTCCTCCAAATCAATGGTGTGCTCAAATCCCCTGTTCGACGGTCTCCCTAGTGGAATCGAGTCAAAAACCTGTTGATGTCGTCCCAACAAGTTCCTGATCTCTGTCTGATACTGATTTTGACCCTCATAATCCTTCTGCGTAGTGATCAAGAACTTTGCAGTGAATGCTACTTCCTCGTTCTTGAAGATACTCTCCATCCTCTTGTATGAGATTGTCCTGGGTGCTCTTGTTGACATGCCCCTTAGAAAAACCCTCTTCCCGTCACTGTCTCTGAACCCCATCTCCAAGGTTTGGTAGTTACTGGTGATTTTACCCAAGGTGATCAACCACTGGACTCTCAAAACCACATCTCTGTCTGATAGGTCAACCACATAAAATGTATCCCTCACGGTGTAGTTTCCTAACTTGATCTCCAATTCTGGAACTTTGTCTAGACACTCCACTGTATGGCCATCAACTACTGCGACATCAAATCCCTCAAACTCCTTTATCTGAAGGGCCCGTCTCGATACCAATGAAGCATCGATGAAGTTGTGGGTGGCCCCACCATCTATCAGGGAGATTTCCCGTAGCCCCTGAATAGTTCCTCTGATCCGAAGGGTGTCATACCCGAGAACACCAGAAAGGGTCGCTATGACTCTTCCCTTTGTTGGTTTCTATCTGCTAGCCTGCTTAGGAGGCTGTGGAACTACTGGTGGGTGGGCCCCTGCCAGTTTCGGTGGTATACAAGGAGGATTCTCCTCTAACTCCTCCTCTTAGCTGGTGGATCCACTGTCTTACTCTTCCTCCTCACTGTCCGCGCTGTCTGCTGCCACCTCAATATAGTGAATCTATGCCTTGCCCATGCATCTGTGGCCTGGGACCCAGGGATCTCTGGAGTTGAAGCAAAGGTTCTTCCTCATAATTTCTCACCTCGTCTCATCATCTAGTTTCTCCTTGCCCTTTCATTCCCTTTGGAATGGCTTCTTGTCTCGATCCTTCTGTGGTATGAAGGGTTTGGAAAAGGGTTTAGTTTTTGGCACTGAGTTTGCCAAGTCTCTAGTGCGTAGGATGGCATCCTACAAGGTGTGAGGCCGATATGACTTCACCCATCCTCTCAAGGGTTTTGTGAGCCCTTCCGTGAATAACGTGATCAACCGGGGCTCAGATATATCTGTCACTGCCACTGCTAACCGCTGAAACTCTAAGATGGATGCTTTTGCTGTGCCAGTTTGTCTCAATTGGGATAGATCTATGAAATGGATCTCTGTATCCCTCCTGTCAAATCTATCCATGAGTCTCTCTGTGAACTCCCTGTAGGAGGTGATGCAACTGTAGCCCAATGTCACCAAATGTCACCAATCCATGATACCACCACTCATGTGCCTCAACCTCCAAGTGTAAGGTAGAAAAACTGATGGCCTTTGTCTCAGTCATCTGCTTGAGCTTGTAGTAAGTGTCTAGCTTTTGTACCCAAGCTCTGGTGGTGCATTTGGACGATCTGTCGAAATAAGGTATGGTAAGTTTAACAACTTTCCGGATAAAATCAATGTTATGCCCCTGCTGCTGCTGCAGTCCTCCTCTCTGTGGCTCTCTGGGGCGGTTCTTGAGTCTGAGTCCATAATACTCGACTAGGGTCATGTCTTGATGGAATTCATAGCCTAATGCTGCATACTCTCTCTGATACTCTCCAATGTCCTCTGCATGAGTGGGTGGCCTCTGTGCTATCGACAATTGTGCCACTACTGGGGGTTCCCTCTGGAAACTGGGAAACAAGGATCTGAGAACCCTACTCGCAGAGGTGTATGTGCGAGTGGGTGAATGGGGTTTATTGCCTCCGCTGAGTTCCCCTGTGTTGCATGTGGAGCTTGTGTGCCCGGGGTGCCCACCATAGCCAATCTATCAACCACCCGTGCTAAGGTCTTAGACATAGTCTGCTGACTAGATAACATATCGCTGATAACCTGCATGAAGGCTGCCTCTGGTTCCATGGGGGCCTTACCACTTCCCTTTGGTCGCTCATATCTGTCTCCTAGCATCCTCTTTGCCTCACGCTTAGCCTCATGCTCAACTCTTCTCTCTGCTTCTCTGTGTGCTTCTTCTTCTTTCTTTGAGCTGGGAGGGAAAGGAGGAAAGTCAGTCCTAAGCTGTCTTTCCTTGCGCTTGTTGTAAGTGCCATATTTGTCACCTACGTGCTCACGACCATCTGGGTCTTCTGTTGCACTCATCGTCTTTAGTCACAAGCTAGCAGGACTAAAGCTCTGATACAACTGAAATATCCTTGATTCAGATGATCTAGATATCTACTGCTGATCTAGTATTCTGTCTCACAGATCTGATACTCTGGGGGTTTCCGGATGCATTTAATCTTCAGATCTGATACTCTAGGGGTTTCTGGATGCGTTTTAGCTTCAGATTTGATACTCTAGGGGTTTATGGGTGCGTTTTAGTTATGTGTTTGAGATGTTTTGTGATTTTCGCATGTGCATGTTATACATTATGGTTTAAACAGTAAATATATGATGCATGCGGAAATAAGGAACAACAACCGCCCAATAATATGTATTATGAGATGTAAGCAGGGAAATACAATGAAATACTAGAAATATAGGAAATAATCTTCAGTTAGATCTCATGGATCGTCATTGGAATACAAGCAAATAACATAAAATACTCGTGACCAGAAGATGAAGGAAGATCTGATGCATGCACAAATAGATCGGCAAAATCGACGGTTCCAGAGAAGCACAATAACCGCTGCAAACTAGAAAACTCATCCAAAAGGCTATAATCGTCGGAATGAACTGGAAACTTTTTCAACAGAAGCACCTTGGCCTCTAGACTGATCCCGGTGACTGTCAGATGGAAGATCTTTCCTCTGATGCTTCAGATCTCATCCCCTAGGGGTATGCGCACCTCTTGGGTTCTTTGGATGCACCCAAATGATTCCACCAACGAAATCGGCTGCTATATGACTCAAAATGTTCACCCTAGAAAATACAAAACTCGGTCGGAAGGGTTTCCCTAGATTTGCTCTGATGCTCTTTCTATAACCCCAACTGTCCTTCCGCAAGAGCTGCACCCTGGATGGATGAATGTTGCGCCCTGAAGGATTCCACCGCTAGAATCTGATGGGAGGTGGCTCAATCTATACGCCCTGGCTAGATCTCAATTGTGTTGGAAGGGATATGCAATACGAACTCCGATCTCGTGCAGCTACACAAACCCTCTCTCTAACTTGCACCTTCACTGGCTGAGTTGCGCCACACTGCAAACTGGATACTCCTGAATCACACAGTGAAATACCTGGATGGTATCTCCGATGGGCTAGGGTGTGTCTCTCAATACCAAAACCGATCAATGGTGGTGGTTTCCTCCAGAAATCCACAAAACAATAGAAATCGAATCTCCTCCTCTGGGAACTCTCTCAACATCAAATCATAACATAGGATAATGAGGAATTAGGTTGAATTCCTCCCTTTATACTCTTCCCGATCTAATTCACCATTGACCTCACTTAAGCTAGGCGCTTTTCCTCCTAAGGTGAGTAATCAATTAATTAAGTCCCCCCCTTAACACCTTTTCGTTCTATTTCTCCGTTGACTTAGACTTAAGTGACATTTCCTAAGTTTTTGGCTAAATTCATCGTTTAGCCATCAATTCTTCCTTATTTCTCCTCTAGTTCCCTGTTTGTGCCTGACTATTGTCTACAAGAATAGATCGACTACTAAGTCATTCCCTGTTGGCCTACTCTTGAGAACGAGACATCACAATTAACTCGTTGGAATTATGAAAAAAATATTTTTCTTATTATGATTATTATTATTTTTCCTTAAAAAAAAAAAAACATAGTTTATAATTTAAAATTGAAAAAATTAAAATTTATAATTAAAATTTATATATTTTGTTTTTATAATGTAAAAAATAATAATAAAATAATAATAATATCTTAAATACACATTTAATTTATTATATAAAAGTGAGTGTCTTTCATAATTTATAAAATCGAAATAAATCTTTAACAATATAAATTAAATCTATATGTATAGGTAATTTCGAAGCACTCAAAATAATGCAAAATGATGAGTCAACAATATTTTAAAAATAAAATGAAAAAATACGATGTTTAAAAATAAATAAACTTATTATTATTAACATAAGTCAAATATAAACTTAAAAATAACAAACAACAAATTGTTTTAATATTGAAAAGTAATAACTAAAACAACATATAACATTCAATAACTTCAATATTTGGAAAGATTTAATCTAACTTAGGATATATTTGGAATGATTTAATCTAACTTAGGATTTCTAACAAAAGCAAAAGGCAAATATATTCATTTACCACATCATTGGAACAACGTCGTCATTTTATGGAATTTAAAAAAATTGAAATTTGAAAATGCAACTCTCCTCCTTATTTGCTATTTATATAAAATTATATTTTTTCCACAACTTAACCAAAAGTATTAACCACAAAAACAAAATTGTATTTTTTTAATTGTTAGTATCAACTCTTGTCTTTATTATTTATATGCTTTTTTAATCTATGCATTTTCTTTTCTCTTAGTTTTCATTCTTATTTTGTTTTGTTATTATGGGTATGATTGCCATTTTGAGAATTTGAGAAAGCCTATGGTTGGATTCATATATATTTTCAAATGCCAAGGTGTTATAAATGTGGCCGAACCCTGTGGACCATGAACCATGTGTACAAAAAAACCATAAACAAATATTGTTTGTGAGTCAAAAACATGATATATGCTCTTCCACTTGTCTTATATCTTAGGCATTGAAAGGTTAGGCCTTCCAAGATGGATGATGTCTATCACAATTTGCTTTCAGCCCTAACAAAAAGTGGTTATGATTTTCCTCATGAACGAGATTAGTTGCGTTCTTGGGTCAATCATTGGTTCTCTTTACTATTAAATTATGATAAAACAATGATGCTTATATGATGTAACAAGAATTATTTCATAAAGAAAAAACAAACAAACAAGTAGACAATGGTTAGTGTAGAAAAATATAAAACAAAACAATGAATAAACAAAAACATAAATATTAACAAACAATTTACATGAATGTTATGAACGATATGAAGGGGTGGGGTCCCTCGTTAGGTGACTTTAAGAATCTTATATAGACACACTCTAACATTCAACTAGAGATGTATTGGGGAGGGGTATTGGGGAGGGGTATCGTAGGGAAGATTTTCCATCTACCATTTGTAGTCACGAGGTACTCCAATTTTTGGTTTCAACAAAGGTATATGTGTACATGTGTTAAGATTGCAAGTTAGAGAACAACCATCATATTGATTTGAAAAATATTCTCTTTTTAAAGTAGTAATAAAGAATATATAAACAATATAAGAATGGAGAAATATTAATAAAAATTCGAAAAACTCAAATTAACTTAATACAAAATAAAACTCAATTTAATTTTTGCATATACATATGTTTTGGAAAAAATCTAATCTAAAAAAATATTGTAAGACATTTTTTAGAAATGAAAAGAATATACATTAACAATATATAATGATAAATTGCAACAATATGCATTACCCTCCTCTGGATTTGAACCTGTGACTTCCGAGGAGGAAACACATGTTCTTAACCATTGGGACCAATCAAGGTGTACATATACTCTAGATCCATTTAACTCTGAATCTATGATAGGGATCAAATCTCTAGAGGTGCAAATCTTTAATCCTTTTTCAAGTTTTGCAGTTTAAAAAAGGTTTTCACCTCTACAAATTTGATCCCTCTCGGTGCTTTATAGATTCGGGGTTAAGATGGATCTATGATGGTATTATACCAGCGTAGATCCATCTTAAACCGGATATATAAAGCACCGAGAGGGATTCAATTTCTTAAAGTGTAATTTTTTTCATCATTTCATTTAATTGAGCCGACTTTACTTTTGTTATTGTTATACTTTTTTATCCTGTTATATTAAAAGTGTCGGCTTACAAAGTCTTTTGGAGTGCCAACTGTCCCGCCTAAAATGGAAATCGGGATGACTGGCTGTCCCATGCTACTTGTTTTCTCACAAAAAGAACCAGGCTGCCATATGCCCTGCCTGAAGGAAACCGGGACATATGGCCGCCATTAGTGTCAGACTCTCCCATAGCTTACTACTGACATCATAACAATAGTCTAACTGACCTAGAGCTCTAGTTCGAAACTAAAGAAAATTTCTAACTATGAACATTCACAGAACCAGTTACCCGGTGTCCTCATCGACTTCGTCATTCTTTCCCCATCTGGTTGGAAGCGCGAAGGGTTGTGCGCACTTAGGGCATTGTCGGCTTGGAGGTGTGTTGGAGTATGCAACATACATCATGTCGAGGCCTTGGCTGACTTGGAGGGCCTTGCAGATTTGATCGTCCACCATGCTGCGCATTTCAAAGATCAGTTCCAGGTCCTCCAGGTGGAGGAGTGGAGGTTGGTCCTGCCATTCTCCCTGAACGAAGGAGAGGGGAATTGGCTTCTGTACGCCGCTACCCTCCTTTTCTTCCTTTGCTCTGCCGCCTTGCTGTCCTTGCTGCTCGTCCTATTGAGCCGCTTCCTCTGAAAATTCATTGCTTGTTGTATTGCCTTTTCTTTTGTGCTACCCAGGAATTCTTCCTCGACATAGCAAGTTGTGTGTTCCCATGCTGGGTCACCTTCCTTGTGACTATGTGTCATGCCTGGATCTTGAGGCTTGGCTTCTTCCATGAAACAGGTGGGGGGATCCCAATTATCCGGAACAGTGAAGAGGAGATGTGTTGGAGGAACTTGGATGGGTTCATCCGGAACAATCTCCTCCACATAAGCCGTGGGAGGCGTCCAAGGCTTCCTGGTTCTTCGAGTGCGCGCCACAGCCAACGCTCTTTCAAACTTCTTCTGCCTCTTTCTGCGGGAATCAAATGCATACCACGCAGTGCCTCTGCGAGGTCGTCCTTTTTCTCTCGGCATGTAGAGGAGCATAACTATAACCAAAATGCCAAATGGGTAAGTGTCTCAGCAACAACGCTCCGAAGGTTCAACCTTCGGTCGCTCAGCTTCCCAATGCATTGCATAACCATCAGAGCGGCTGATAAGGATGAAGATGACTATGACAGCCTTGGCCATTAAGGTTATGCCCTTAGTGCACTGGTCCTTCGTCCTCTTCACTCGCGTGAGGGGCCTCGTCCTCTGGTTTTGGTTGCAAGGGCTCGCTCCCATCTTAATGATGAGGAGATGGGAGCCGGTGGCCAGTATTTATGGCCCTGCCCAACTTGTCCCCGCGTGTCCTCCCTATTCTACGTGGCACCCCATCTGAGGATTGGAGATCCTTGTTGGCAAGAGCATGACACAGATCTGAGATATCTAAGTTTTCAGAGATGTGTGCTTCCCAGTAGATGTATTCTGTCTCCTTTGCTACCCCTTCATTTACCAGGCAGTCTGCTACCCTGTTTGCGTCTCTTTTCACATGAGAGGGTATAATGTTGCGGTCAGTTTTAAGGAGGGCTCCAAATTCCTCTAGCAACGCTGAGAGTCACCAGCTGGGTGAGATTTTCAGTGGGTTTTCCCCATGGAGGATCTTGGTGATTAACTGGATGACAATTTGTGAATCCCCCTCCAGGATTAGCTTGTGACAATGTTTAGCAATTGCTTCTTGGAGACCTTGCAAGAGGCCCTTTAGCTCTGCCAAATTTTTTGTGGTTTCCGCCAAGTATCCTGCTACTAGACATAGGATCTCTCCATTGGAGTTTCTGAGTGTGGCCCCATATCCCGCCGGTCCCGGGTTCCCTTTAGAGGCTCCATCGAAGTTGATCTTTATGAAATCTGTAGGAGGAGGGGACCAGGTGGTTGGGATGCTTTGCTGACGCTTAGGTGCATTTATCGCCATTTTATTAGTCAGGATAGGCTGCCAGCTTTGGAGTATGAATTGCTCCTCCGGGTTGCAATTTAAGTCCTCTGGTTTCCAGGGTTTGCTTCTAATTTTTTCCTTGATGAGCATGACAATTTTATCCCAAGTTAGGCCTAGTGTGGAAGCTTTGGAGTGAAAGATTCTTTTGTTTCTTTCTTTCCAAATTTGCCAAAGAATGAATCCTGGGAGGATTTACCAAATGTATGCCAGCAGAGGATTGTTGTAGGTGATTGAGTCCCAGTTTTCAATCGTATCGCTAATGCTACTCCTGTCTCGATTGGATTGACGCATTGTTTGAGCTCCTTGATCCCAAATCCACTGACTGAAGGGACACCTGTTAAATAAATGTTCCTTGGTTTCCTCGTGTTGATGGCATAAGATGCATATTGAGGGTTCAATGAAGCCTCTTTTCCTGAGGTTGTCCCAGGTTAGGACCCGGTTGTGCCCAATAAGCTAGATAAAGGTGGACACCTTGGGCCAGAGTATAGGATTCCAAACCTTGTTCCATATGTTCTCCTTGTCATGATGCTGGTAATTTCCTTGTAGGAAGTGGGCTTCTTTGACAAAGAAGTTGCCAGTGGTGGAGTGCCCCCATCTAAGAATATCCGTGCCTTCTCGATTGGGGATTTTCCGGTGACTTTCATAGTGTTGCCAGGCCTGGAGGTCTAAGTCCTCTGGGACCATTAACTCCTGATTAGAGGTTTTCCAGTGACTCCATTGTAGTCTCTGATCGACAGGTTTCCAAAAATCTTTCACCCTTAGAAATATGTCCTGGTTTAGAGCTTGTCTGAGGGGGTTAAGTTCTTCCAGGTCACTTAAAGGTTTGAGTTGCTACCACGAGTCCTGCCAGAACATAGCACTTTCTCCACTTCGTACCTCCCAAAAGGCATGTTTTTTCACCAGGTCTTTGTTTTTCCAGGCTGTGTTCCAAATGTTAGATCCCTGTATTCAGACATTGTGTCTGATGAGTTGGTTTTGTTGTGTGAGAGGAGCGTACTTCTGCTTCCAAATTTGTGCCCACAAAGCTGTTGGCGTCTTTAACCACCTCCACCATATTTTGGCTCCCATTACTTGGTTGAGTTTCCCTGAATCACAGAGTCCCAACCCTCCCACACTTTTTGGTGTACAGAGCTTGTCCCATCCTACCAGTGCTCACTTCTTGTTTGGTTGGTGTCCGTGCCAAAGGAAGTTTCATTGGAGGTTCCTTATTACTCTGATGACCTGCTTGGGGGTTGCTAAGGCTGTGAATAGATAGGTAGGCAGGGTTTGTAGGACATATTTGAGCAGGACCAGCCTGGCTGCAATGTTGAGGGGCCTGAAGGTCCATTTGTTCAGCCTGTTGGAGATGGAAAGAAGAAGGTTGTCCCAGAAAATGGATCTTGTCGCTGCGCCAGTTAGAGGAATGCCTAAATAGTTGGACGGAAGGGAGCTCTTGGGTATTCCCAGGAGTATGGAGATATGAGTTTGGATCGCCGCCGGAGTGTTGAAGAAGTAGAGTTTGGATTTGTCTAGGTTGAGAGTCATGCCTGATGCCTCTGTAAAGTCAGAGAGGATGGAGTTAAGCTTGTTTTCCTCTCTTGCGGTTGAGGTGTTCATGAGGAGGGTGTCATGAAAAAATTGACTATGTGAGGGTGCTGGTTGAATATTGTGCAGAGGCAAGCCTTTGAGAGATCCTTCCAGGACCGTTGATTTGAGATAACGTCCCAAGCCTTCTGCCATGAGCACAAACAGAAAAGGAGATAGGGGGTCACCTTGTCTAATACCTCTGGAAGGTGAGAAAGGTTGGGACAGGACCCCATTGACTAGTATGGAGAAGAAGGCTGAGGAGGTAAGGTTTAAAATCCAATTTACCCATTGCTAATCGAAGCCGAAGGATTCTAGAATGGAGCAGAGGCACTGCCAGCTGATTCTGTCAAAAGCTTTTGAAAGATCTAGTTTAATGAGCATACCTGGAGTTTTTGTCGACTTGAGAGAGTGGATGACCTCGTGAGCCATTATGATGCTGTCCATAATTTGTCTACCTTCTATGTAATTGGCTTGTTTCTTGGATATGACAAAGGGTAGAATTGGCTTGAGACGACTTGCAACCACCTTTGTTATGATTTTGTATATACAATTGCAGAGAGCGATTGGTATGAACTGTTTGGGATTTGTAACCCTCTCCTCTTTCGGAATTAGGGTGAGAAAGGTAGTGTTGAGGGCAGGGAGGACTTGGCCCGAAGTTCTAGATTCCTCTACTACCTGCCAAACCTCTTCCCTAATTAGGTCCCAACAATGATGGAAGAAGTTAGTGGTAAATCCATCCAGGCCTGGGGCCTTCCCTTAGGGCATATCGTTTATTGCTTGGTCCACTTTTTCTTGGGTGATAGGTCGCATCAGGGTTGCGTTCTATTAAGGAGTCACCTGAGAGGGTATGTGACTGGTTACTCATCTGATTGCTGCAGTTCTAGCCTTCCTGGTTTCTGTTAGTAGGTCTCAATAGTAGTTGTTAAGCTCTGCTTCTATTTGGGTATGTTCTCTTATTGGATTAACTTGGCCATCCTTTAAATGAGTAATTTTGTTAATGTGTCAGTGATGCACCATGGCTCTGTGGAAGAACTTTGTGTTATTTCCCCCCTCCTTGAGCCATTGTACCTTGGATTTCCGTCTCCACAGAATTTCCTCCTGCTTTCTCCTTTCCTCTAGTTGCGCTTGAAGCTTCTCCTCCTCTTTCATTAGATCAACAGTTCGGGTTCCTGAAATGAAAGTTTTTTGTATCTCCGCCAATTTGTTCTCTATGTCCTGCATGCTTTGGAATATATTTCCAAAGGTGTGTTTGTTCCGGTGCTTCAACGATTGCTTGAAGTTTTTGAGGCACTGCTGGAATTTGTACATGCATGTACCATGTCTATTTCTGCTTGAGCCCACCAGGATTTTACAAGCTGATGAAAGTCAGGGTGTGAGAGCCAGAATTTCTCGAACCGAAAGGGTTTGTATTTGGGCATTGCTCCTGTTTCTAGGTAGAAGGCAACTGGCTAGTGGTCCGACCTGGCTTTTGGGAGAATAAGACTTTCCATACATGGGGCTACTTCAATTAGTTCTTCAGACACAAGGAATCGATCTAGACGGCAAGCAATGTGTTGGTGTTCTGACCTACAGTTGGACCAGGTGAAGGTGCCATTGCTATTTTCAATGTCTACTAGCTTTAGTTGATCAATAAGGATTTTGAACTTACCATTGTCCTGCTCAAGCCTTTTTCTCCCTCCTGTTTTTTCTTCCAGTGATAGGATCATATTGAAGTCACCACCTAAGATCCAGTTGGGCATGGTCAACATTGTTTTGATGTGGGTTAGCCGCTTCAAGAGTTTGTCTTTTTCCTGCTAGCTTTGGGGTCCATAGACGTTTGTGATAGCCCCCTCCTGGGTTGAACATGTGACCTCGAAGTGGGTCGTTATTGTGCCTATTGTGGAAAAAGGTATGCTTAGAGTGATGTTGCATGGGTTCCATAGTATGGCCAGACCCCTTGAAGCCCCTGTGGAATCTGTAAGAACAAAATCACATCCCCTCCAAATGCGCTGGAAGATGGTTTCAGCTTCTGCCCCAACACATTTCGTTTCTTGTAGCATTAGGATATCTGGGTTTTCTGCTTTGATGCAGTCTTAGAGGATCTTTTGTTTGGATCGACCATTGAGTCCTCTAATGTTCCAGGTGATGATCTTCATCATAATGAGGGGGGTGTTGGGTGGAGGTATCCCTTCGAGAGCTTTTGAATCTGCCCTGAGTTGAGCATAAGATTGCGCGCCTCCTTGATGAGTTGATGTGCTGATCTCTGTCCCCTTCTTTTGTTCTCTCTCGGTATCCTCTTTGAGTCTGAGCTTGGATCTGTGACTATACCTAGGCGTGTTGTGGATCTTGTAGAGGAATCGAGAAAAACCTTATGTACCTTTCGGAGTTTCTCTTCACGAAGGGAATGCAGATCCTTTTGATTGAGAGTTTCTTCAAGTTTTTCTAGGTCAATGCCTGCGAGATCTCGATCGTCCAGTTGCATTAAGGTGTCTCCATCTATGCCTCCCCTCTCTTCTGGGTTTATTTCATGATTTGGGCCAGAGGAGGAAGGGGTTTGGTTCTTTTCTTTACCCTGTTGATGCTCTTTGTGCGGATCTTGGATTTCTTCGTCTTCTGGTAGCTGATTCAGAATATCATAGGAGTTTTTGGTTGAGATCTTGGGTTTGGGGTCTGGATTCTTCTTTCTTGGAGGGTTTTTTTTCCTGCCTATGACAGTGGTGAAGCCATCTTTTTGTGTGATATCACTGACTTTAGTAGCTTGGGTATTCAATGGGCAGTCTCTGAAGAGGTGGTCGTGTTCATGGCATTTCCTGTAGCGGAAAGGGATATGTTCGTAGTCTAACGCTTATTTCCAGTCCTCATCCTGATATTCTAGAGTTACCGATCCCGATAGAGCTTTAGAGATATTCATGTATACACAAATTCGGGCATACGAAGTGTATTTCCTTTTCTTTTTTGCTTCTGATGTTTTGACGTAGTGACCCACTGTGTTCCCTATACCCATAAGAATTTCCTCCAACCAGAACTCTTGTGGCAAGCAGTATAATCGGATCCAGACTAGAGCCATTGTGAAGTCCTCCTTGTCTGGGCTGAATCGATCCGTCTAGAAGCGCAAGAATAACCTTGCCGAGTTGTAGAAGTATGGTCTGCTCTCAAAGATTCGGTCCCTGTCTTCTGGGTTGTACAAAATGATTGTGAAAAACCCCTTAGAGCTGAGTTGAACCTCGTAGTGTCCTTTAGGGTTCCACCAATGTTTTATCCACCGGTTTAGGTCACATTCGGACAACCACAGTCCTATAAAATTACCGATGAGGGCATGCTCTCTCATGAACTGCGTGTGTTCACCCACTCTCGTTGAACTTATGAGATATCTCAGTGGTTTGTCCGTTTGTGGGATGCATTTGCCAGGCTCCCACCCATGAGGTGCTTTTGGATGGGACGTGCTGGCTTCCACATCCATTTCCTTCCCGAGTCCTTGTTCTCTGGCAAGGAGCTGATCGCGCAGCTGCAGTGGCGGCTCGAATGATGGGTGTTTTTCTCTTGTTCCCGATCTATCGTTGGTCATAACATTGCTGTACAAGGGGGTTTCCCCCCCTCTTCCGGATTCATTTTGACGGATCAGACCCAGGGACAGTCTGTGCCAGATCGTAGCAGGTGGTTTATCGCACGACTCGTTCGTTCGTTCATGCAGCGAGGTGTGTTGAGAGGTTGTTTCAGAGCGCTAGGGTTTCGTCCCCTCTCTCCAATAGGATTTCTTTAAGGTTGTATTGATTAATATAAAATATATAAAAAATGTTCAACAATAACTTAATATGTTTATTAAGTAAATTAGTAAATTTTGTGATAATTTTGTGATTTTTATATTAACTTAGATTCATGTTAAATTTGGATTTATCAAATATTAAAAGAATTTAATATTTTAAGTTGTAATTTTTTCTTGTTATTATTTTTTTATTATTGTTGTTTTTATGTATCAAGTATAAGAGGAATTTAATTTCTTAAGGTATAATTTTATTATTATTATTATTTTATTGTTATTATTTTTAATTAAGTTATTTTATTTTATTTTTTATTATTGTTTTTTTTTTTAATTGCTCACTTTATTTTTATTAATTAAGCCTACTTGATTTTTAATAATTATACCAACCACCTAAAACTTTATCATATTAATGGCTCAATATCTCCCCATTCTAGATTGTGAAGCACCTCACTACTCTAACTACAACTAATCACCTATAATTTTATTTATTTATTTTTTTTTGTATTTTTTTTAAATTCTACTTTAAAATATTAATAAAAATAATTCAAAATTAAATTTATAAGATAATAAGTAAGAAAAAAGTTTCATATATATACTCATTCTAAATCTCGATATTCTTATTATAAATCTTGATATGCTAGCTTTTAACTCTAGCATGTTGAGTGAGCACTCTACCATCTTATTTTTTCTCAATTATTATATATAGACATATTTATAAAATTCTAAATCTCGTACAACTATAAATATACATGATACATTATAACTAAATGAGAATTTATCTACCATCTTAATTTTTCTTAATTATATATAAACATAGCCAACCATGTTTTCAACCCGATACATGATACAAATGGTATCAGAGCCAACCACGTTTTCAAACCGGGTATGATAACAGACTTCTCTCTCTGTTATATGTTTATTGGTATAATAATTAATCTTGAACGCTGTATCAAGAGTCTTGAGGCTTTGAAAGACAAGGTTTCCACTCTTGCGACTTTCTGAAAGCCATATCAGAAGTCTCGGGCCTTTGAAAGACAAGGTTTCCACTTCTACAACTTTCCAAGTTCTAACTAGTTATTGCCTGAGCAGTTGCAGGAGCTTATTCAACATTCTTTCACTCCGGTGTGAAGAACTAGAATTAAACGCCTTGCTTTTCTGAGCAGTAATAGTTATTACTTTCACTATGGATAGATCTGTGTCTTTTCGAGATATTCAAAATACAAAAGAACTTAATACTTATGGATCTTGCCATTCAGTTGAAGAGTCAACATCCTGTCTCATGATTCATTACATGCCCACTATAGAATCATTAGATCCCCGACTCCAAGACATCTATAAAGGGATGAGACCACCAGGGACACCAAGATATGGTTTAGGATATATTGAACAATGTGACCAAGTCATCCCAGACCGTCGTTTTAACAATCCTTTGCCTCCATCCCTCCAAAGGCCTTCTATTGAAGAAATCCATAAATTCCATTCTATTATGATGGGATGTTCCAAGAATACCATTGAAGAAGCATGGATCAAGAAAATGCTAAATTGGGATCTTTTCACCCATCCTGAATCTATTGAGTTCAACCTTTCTACTTCTGACCAAGAAAAAGCTTGTTTGTCCCAAGAATGGAAAACATACATTTCAGAAAATAATCTCTAGATTTATTTTTATGAATGGAAAAGAAAATCCCAAAATCCTGTAGTCCAAATGATGGAAGGAGGAAAAGGAGGGTCTGCCTGCCATAATGGAAAAACTTGGAAGGAAAAACTGTCGAATCCACAACAACCTTTCCGCTTTTAAAGGCATCATTTTTGAAGATAGTAATAGACCAGTCAAAGCTATACCCCTAATGTTAGCTGATGAAGCCACCCAACTCTCGGGTGTAGAAAAATGAGTCCAGTCCATATCAGAACAAGTAAATTGGACTAATACTACTCTTAGAGGTATGGCCACACATACATTTGTGACCAATGATTATGCTAGAAAAGAGCATATTAGAGAACTGCAAGTCTCTACAAATACAATAGCCCAATCAGTAAACCAGATAAATGATAGAGTTGCAGACATCTATGACCGTGTTGGAAAAACATAGAACATAGTGATACAAAAAACTGAGGATTCTGCAAAAAATCATGAAGAACTGATGGAAGGACTAGGAGAAGCCTTCTTAGTCATCGAGAAAACTTTGTTAGAGATCAAGCAAAAAGACACTACTCCCGACAAACCAATTCCCCAATCTTTTATTCTCCCTCAATCTCCGATTTCTATTATTTCCCCTGTATATGAGCCCGAAGAAAAGTCTAGCGAAAAGAAATTCTCAATCCATTTTCCAAAAGAAGAACCAAATTCTTCTTCTTCTTCCACAAACCCCAATCTATCTCTAGTTTCTGTCCAAAGAGCTTCATATGAAAATATCCCACACCATATGAATAGGCCGCATGCACCCAATCTTCTAGGAAAAGGAAAGATGCCTGAATCCCAATCATTTGCAGAAGATTGGTTCCCTAAATGGAACATAGATGGTCTGTCAGTAGGGAAAGTCCGACAACTATTGGACATAATGTATTTCTCCTATAAAATCGTGTGTATGAAAGGCAAAAGTGAGACAGAAGCATGCAAATCTTTGATCCAGTGCTTCACAGCGACGTTAAGAAAATGGTGGGAAGTCATCTCCTTACCTATTATGATAACAAAAATGGAAGCAGAGGTACTAAGAGATGAACAAGGAGATGTTGTCTATCATCTCAATGGAACTCCTCAGAACAATATGATAGGATCCCTCACCACACTAATTTTAGAACATTGGTGTGGTACTGAAGAAGAATTGGCTGACAAGCACAAAATGATATTAATGAATATCAAATGCAGAAAAATGTCAGAATATGAGGAATTCCACAAAGAATGGACTCAAATAATATTTGAGGTAAAAGACAGTCAAAATATTTTATGGAAACAAGTATACCTTGCAGCAATCCCTATCAAGTTTGTAGAATATCTCAAAATGTAAGAGGTTTTCAAATTACCTTATGAGATGTATACTTGGGGAGAAATTTATTCTCTTATCACTAAAGCCCTAATTGGACTATGCATAAATATGAAAGTTCATAAGTCTATCCAAAAATTGTCCCACCTACCTAATAGAAAATCTATTTGTGAGAAATATGGCCTATACCTCACAGATCCCACCAGAAGAAAGAAAAAGAAATTTAGGGCGTTCAAAGAACAAAAACCTCTAAACCAAGGAAGATATAGACAAAAAACTCACTATTATGAGCCTGAGGACATTAAGTTGAAAACAAATTCCAGCCAAGCAAGGCAATAAGTTCAATGTTGGCTTTGTGGAAAAACTGGACACATAGAAAGTTCTTGTCCAGAAGGGAAAAATTCAAGAATATCCAAAGGGAAAATCTCAGAACAAAGGGCCAAAGAAGCACATCAGAAGGCCAGTATAGAAACAACACAACAACTAGCACACAAGGTTCACTACAACAGATGTGGAGCAAATGACCACTTAACAAATCACATAATCCTTTTTTCAAAAGAGAAGAAGTCCATCTACTTCATGAAGGATGTTGTTCTGAATCCATAGAGACTTCAGACTTTGAATTTAGCTCAACTGATGAAGAAATTCTTCTAAATCATCAGTGTAAGTGTAATAATCCGATTTTTTGTTCTTGCGAAGATGCTTCTGAATTGGATTTTGTATCCAGCCCCCGAAGGCACAAAGAAAAAATAAAGATATGCATGTACCATAGCACTGGAGATCAAGATGCCCAAATGCTAGCTCAAATAAAAGCCTTTCCAGAAGGGGATATGAAAAACTCTTTACTTGAATCCTTTTTGAAAACTATGACAACAGGACAGAAGCAAAGCAATCCAGAATCTTCCCACAAAGCAGGGATTAAGCCGTTATTTCTAGAGGCTTCATTTGAAATAAATACTAGGTCTTTCATTAAGCACAACAAGGAAACCAAGTTGCAGCATCCTTCACTCACATACTTGGCAAAAGAGGTATTTTATCTAAAGAAGGAAGTTTTTGAACTCAAGCTAAAGATGAAGCAATATGAAGAGGTTTCTGAAGATTCATATAAAGTTGATTCATGGGCAAGGCAAGAAATAAAATCCTTAAAAGACTAGGTGGAATCTCTTCCTCTACCACTAGAAGATGTACTAATTGAACTAGAAAGACATCCCCATGACTCAACCCATTTGCAAGGACTAAATGCTATGAAAATCTTGCCTATCCAATTTCAAAAGTATCATGTCAAGATAAATCTAGAGATAAACACATAAATGTTTTATTTAAATGATTTGCTTGATACTGGATCAGATATGAATCTCCTCAAAAAAAATTTGATCCCTTGTAAATATTGGCTCCCTAACAATTATTCTGCCATTGGACTAGGGAATGTTTCTACAGATTTTGATTTTGAAGTTCCCAAAGGTGTTTTATGGTTTGACCAGTATGCTTTAGGATGAAGTTTCTCTTGGCAGATCTGCCTGTAGACTGTATTTTGGGAACTCCTTTTCTTGCTGCTATTGAACCTCATGGATCCGCTAGGACAACTCAAGGCCACCCAGCCTATTCCATCATGATTCCAAGCATAACAAAAGGCTATCCACCTGTTAAAAATATACTTGCCTTCATTTCAAAGCCGTAGTCAAATATTGTGTTTTGTTCAAGCCAACCTAAGAGTCTGGTCATTATCAATACATGGGATGATCTAAACAACAAGTCAATGACAAAACAGGCTGATGACAATCTTGACCGAGAAACTTATTCTCAAAACTGGGCTCCTCATTGGGAGTTAAGATGGTCTGAAGGAATTGAATTAGGTCAGCCTAGATTCTCTTCTAACACAAGCATTCATGTAATACCTCCTCAACATCTTATAGGTAGAATGCATCAAGCTTATACTCTTGCTGCTCGAGAAAAACTAATAAAAATGGGAGATATCACTAGACTAAGATCTACATTCAGAAGGTGGTTCTGTCAAAATTCTCAACAATGGCGAGAGACTCCAGATCATTCTTATTTTATGATAAATCGAATGAGAGAATTGCAGTCTTGGCCCCAACAAGATCCTTCTCAGCTTTTTCATCAAATAAATTACCATCAGTATCAAGCCATGTGGGATCATATATGCTTATGGAGTGACATGTATAAATATTATTACTGCATGATAAGTTTTCTAGTCACTTCAGATCAAATACCAACCCTGAACCAGCCTGGCTTGAGACTTGGTGGAAAAAATTTGGTTTAAACCCAAGTGCAATACATCCATATGTATTGAATGTTGAACAAATGTTTCATCATTTAAATCTTTCAGATAATGTTCACCAGCTTAATCAGATCTCAAGCATTGGGTATATGACAAACTTCATAAATGAAAAGCATCCTTGGGTTATTTAAACAAAGTATGTTCTCCAACAAGAAGAAGACAACAATGAAGATCCAATGATGTACAGGGAGGTCTATACTTAGCACTGGGACCCATATCATTTCAATCACTTTCATGATCAATCGGTGGAATAAAATGGTGGAACCCATCCACTTTCATGTCTTACTGGCCGACAGTGGTGTCGGTCGGTTTTCATGAATTTCCGTCATAAATCTCCACTTTGTAATGTTTGAAATAAGAGTATCTTAGAAACCTAGAGCACTTCTCTAGGTTTTGGCATGGTTTGACCCACATTTATAAGATTCCTTAATATGTGGAAAGTAGATTTGAAATTTGGTTGGAAGGTTCTTGCATGTTCTCTCCGCCAAATCTTAAAAGTAGATTTGATTCTAAGCAAATAGTAAAGTGTCTTGTCTAGTCTTTTCATGAGAATGATTCTCTTCTCCAAAAATTTGTATATAAGGAGGTGAGAGGTTCATTTGAAGGGAGTCAGTTTTTGGAGTCTATTTGAGTTTGTAAGTCCAAGTCTTCTAAGCTCCCTCTCTTCAAGCTTTGGGTCTTTATGATAGGTTTCTTTAATAAGCCTGCCTGATTCTGGCTCAGCCAACACGAACCTAAAGTGGCAGAAGAATTTAGTTTCAGTCTATGTGTCTGTTTGTTGAGAGAAAGAGCAATCTGTGCTCAAAGTCTGTATATCTATGCCATTCTGGCTCTTTTAATATAAATCATCTTCCGCATATTATCTCTGAAAATTGTCTATTATCTTGTCTCTGTATTATGCTCTATCTGTTTGTCTACTATTGCGATTGTCTGGAGTTCACTGGAAGGTTATGCAAAATTTCACTAGAAAGATTTGCAAAAGTTCACTGAGGGGATTACCGAAAGTTCACTTAGGTCCTGAATAGCGTCTGTAGTAAGTCCCACTAGGCAGGTGGCCGCTAAGGTCAATTTTGGGCGTTGGGTTGTTCGAAGGTTCATGCTGGGATCTTTCTTGGGTTCACATAGGAGGTTTTTTGGGTTCACATAGGTGATTTTCTAGGTTCATGCTGAGATCGCAAAAGGAAGCAGATGACAAAGGCAGGAGACAAAGACAAGTTTTATTCAAGCTTCATTCTCCGTCGGAGGAAGCCTCCGAGTTACAAATGGATACATTATAACTAAATGAGAATTTATTGCTCATAGATACTAAATGTTTTCTTTAATATATAAATAATAGTTAATTATTTTACATAATTCTTAAAGATCATGTAAACCATTAAAGTAAATTAAAAAGAAGGCGGGCTTGGCTCTGCAACTAGGCGAGAATTTTGAATTAGCGAGGATGGACTAGATCTATTGATGGCGGAGGCATGGGCGGTTGTGAACAACTCGACACTACTACTAGACTGGAGGACACTTGGTACCATTGTGATTAGGGAGCTTGAAATGGACCTTCGTTGGGATCCAAAAGTTTATGGTTCTGGTTAAGACACTGAGTTTAGTCAACTATCTGGCTAACATTTTTGGAGTTTTCCTTACTACCCCCTACTATCGACTTCCATACTTTGTTTTTTAGTGGTTTTAGTGGGATTTATTACTCTACTGGCCAACATTTCTTTAGGTCCTGGGCCCAAATCACTGTAATAAATTTCCTTTCTAGGTAACTAAACCCAGGTTCTTACTCTGTGATCTCTGTCGTCAGTGCTTTATAGGTGGTGGCCATATATTGTCTCTTAATGGTGCTGACATAGAGGGGAACGCCATGTCACTTATGAGTGCTGATGACGAGGTAGCTTGGCAGCATGGGGGTCTTTTCAAAAAGGATGATTCCTTGGGAGGGGCACCATGCTCATTACTCTCCTGTGCACTTGATTCGACTTCTGCTCTAGGTAATGTTGTCACCCATCTTTCGGATCCTTCGTCTAGTCTTTACGCTTCTCCCCCTGTATCTACGGGCCTTTCGCATCCTGTGAAAGGGCCGAAGTGTGTTCATGAATCTATTTTGGGTGATAGTGTTGTCACTGGTTAGTCTAAGGAAACCCCACAAACAACCACACCCGACTGGTGTTCATAGGAAGTTTTGGAAAGCAAATAGGAAGGTTAGTCGCATGGTGTTGGGTTCGGACGTGGGCTTGGAAGAGACCTGTAGGATGGCCCTCTGTGGTTTTGTAGGCAGAATCTCCTACAATTATTTGAGTAAGGGACCTATCATGGCTTGGATAGAAAAAAACTGGGCTCTTATACTGGGTTATGAGCCTGAAGTCTTGTATCTTACTAAAGGATGGTTGGGTTTTATTTGTAAAACCCTAGAGGATGCAACCTTGTTGTTGAACTCTCTGTGGGTTTTGGGGGGTAGTAGTTTGATGTTGAAATGCTGGCGGGTTGCATTTGATCCAGTGACTGGACATTTTCAGTACCGCCACTTTTGGGTTCTTCTGCCGGGGTTACCTTTACATCTGTGGAATGAAGGAGCTCTTTGGGCTATTGGTGATGCGATGGGTAATTTTATTGAACTGGATAACCAGACACTGGTTACTCCTTCTAGAAAGGTGGGAATAATTTTAGTGGAATTGGATATCCACTGTGGGCTTTCGGATGTCGGAGGTCCTAGATATTGAATGGCGCATGCGTCAATATATACAGAAGTTGTAATATCTTGGTATACCCTTTCATTGCAATTTGTGTCGTAGAAATGACCATCTTCGTTGAGATTGTACAGTAAGGAGGATGAAGAGTCATCGGAGGATACTACTTTACAAAGGGATCCTCCCAGCTACATTACAGAAGTGGACTCTTTCGGGAGCGAGACTCTTCATTATGGTGCTAAGCATTGGAGCCAATCGGAGCCTTCTGCAACTCTTATTGGTAAGTTGAAAAGTCTATGTCCTTCCCTATTTTCTACTTTGTCTGTTTGGGAGAAGGAGGCTTTGGATAACTCTCGTTGGTTTTTTTTATCCACTACCTTAAATAAGGGGCTTAATGAGGGTGACATGGATCCTACTAATCCATTTTTGGCAGGTTTGGCGAGGCTGACTGTCATTGATTCACCCCCAACCTTTCTTTCGGGGGTTCTTCCATCAATTCTAAACGAGTCTCCTAATCCTTCCCCTACTGAGATGCAACAAAGTTTATCACCTCAATTGTTTAATACCTAGACACAGACACCTAACTCTTCCCCCTCGTCTCTGGAGCTGTTAGCTAATAATTTGGTGGAGTCTGGGTTTAGAGAATCTGAGGTGGACAAATCTACCCTTAGTGATGTACTAGACTCTTTGATTCCCTTCATTAAGGACTCAAATGCATCTATAAAACTGCCAACTTACTTGGGTAAGTCTATCATTGATCCTACTACTGAAACCGGGGCTAATACTTCTCAGAAGCATACTGAGGGGGCTGGGAAGGAATTTGCCTGGTCCAGAGGCCTTAGCATCAAATAGTCTCCAGTTAAGACTTGAAGCATTCAAAAAAAATTGGTGGTTTTATCCTCTCACTCTGTTGACTCAGTTCCTTCCTCCACTAATAGTGGGACTCTTAGAGCAATGAAAGCCCTGTCGAGGGCTAAGTGATGTTGTTACTCTCCTTAAATGTAAGAGGGATTGGAGGCACCCTCAAAGCTGCCTCTATATGCAAACTACTAGATCAAACTTGCTCGGACATTGTCTTCCTTCAGAAAACCCTGGTACATGAGAAAAAAGCTAGAGATTTCATGCACCTTCTTTGTCCTTCCTGGGTTTCCAGTGCTGTAAACTCTGTGGGTACTTTGGGAGGATTATTTTTCACTTGGGACCCAAATTTATATGATCTGGTTCCTTACCTTACTATTGGTGCTATTATTTTAACAGGTAGGTGTATTATAAACAAGCGAGAGATCTCATTGCTTAATATATATGGGTCGTGTTCAGACCAAAAAAAATTATGGCGTTTGGTGGCAGATAATGGTATTTTGTCAATTAACAATCTGATTATTGCTGGCAATCTGAATACAATTTTTTCTTCGGATGAGGTCTGGGGAGGTTCCATTGTTCCCAGATTGACAGATGATTATTATAGAGATTTATTTCTCTCCAAAAATTTGATAGACATCAAACGGACAAAACTGGTTCCTACTTGGTGGAATGGGCGTTCTGGTCATGAGGGCATTGCCAGGTGTTTGGACAAATGTCTTGTTTCTGAAGGTTTATTATCCGTGGTTGGCTTATTTAGATCCTGGGTTGAGTATCCATTTATCTTTGATCATGCCCCTGTCCTAGTTCAGCTGGATATTCCTCCTATTTACAAGGCATATCTTTTCAAATTAAACTCCCATTGGTTGCATGATTTTGATTACATGGATTTAGTAAATAAGATATGGAAGGATCCCATTTTATTAACTGAAGGTGGCAGACATAACAGATTAGTGTGGAAATTAAATGTTTTAAAGTCTCATACTAACCTTTGGCAGTTATTGCCATGAACAAGGCCCAACTAGCGACTTTAGAATCATATATAAAGGATACAATTGTGAGTTTGGTTGGGGATTCTACAAATCTGGGAATGGAAAAACATCTCTAGCAGATGGAACTTGAAAGGAATAATATTTTACGTGGAGTTGAATAACATTGGAGACTTCGTAGTAGGGTGATCTGGTTAAAAAGAGTGGACAATAATACAAAGTTTTTCCACAACTTTGCAAGTCACAATAGGATTCAAAAACATGTATGGGAGATCAATGATGAAAATGGATATACAATTACAGACTAGGGAGAGATAAAGGAGAAAGCGATATACTATTTCAAAAAGTTTTACAAGGCTTCGATTATCCTAAACACTATTGAACAAGTCAAGGTTACTGATCTTTTCCCCCGCATGGTAAATGATGACGAGTCCGGTCCACTGTACAATCCAGTTACTTTGGAGGAACTAAAGGCCGTTTTATTTCATTTCAAAAAAGATAAGAGCTCAGGGCCTGATGGCTGGACGACTGAATTCTTCACCTTCTTCTTTTATTTAGTAGGGGAGGATCTCCTTGAGATGGTTGTGGATTCAAGACAGAAAGGCTCTATTGTTGGGAGTCTAAACTCAACTTTTCTGACCCTTATATCGAAGGCAAATAAACCAATTACCTTTGATGATTTTCGTCCGATATCATTGTGTAACCTATGTTACAAAGTGATATAAAAAATCATTGCAAATCAGATAAAACCGATCCTTTCTAGGTCACTCTCTACTGAACAGTTGGGTTTTTTACAAGGACTGGGGATTCAAGATGCTATTGGCACATCAAATGAGAGTCTACATAGCATAAAGAGAAAAAAATTAAAGTCTCTAGTATTGAAATCAGATCTACGGAAGGCATATGATTGCATAGATTGGGATCATTTAAGGATGACCTTATTAAAGGTGGGATTTGGACTCCAAATGACAAATAGGATCATGAGCTGTGTTACTTCTTCTTCATATGCTGTATTACTCAATGGCGAGATGATTTTTTTTTCCAGAAGTGGTAGAGGTTTGCACCAAGGTTTCCCTTTATCACCATTACTTTTTATTCTAGTTATGGAAGGGCTCATTATTTTATTGAAAAATAGCATTGGTGAAGGCAATTTATTAGGTATAAAAGTATCTAGAATGATCAAAATACTTCATTTACTATTTGTGGATGATGTCCTAATTATGACAAAGGCAACAATAAAAGAATGGATGGAAATCGACAAAATTATCAAGTTATTCTGTAAATCTTCGGGATTAATGGTAAATCAATCTAAAACTACTGTACATTTTGAAGGCCTATCCGATGCTGAACTTGCACCATTTAAGGTGTTTCTTCCTTATACCTTTACCAATCTCTCTATCAGTTTCAGATATATGGGATACATTCTAAAGGCAGGGGCATATAAGGCAGAATACTGGAATTGGTTGGTGACCAAATTGGAAAAGAAGATCGGATTGTGGTGCAACAAGTGGTTGTCCTTAGGTGGTAGATTCATATTAGTAAAATCAGTGCTGGAGAGCCAGCCTATTTATTGGATGTCTATGGAGACCATCCCTCACTCTGTATTAAACAAGATCTGAAAAATTATGTTCAATTTCCTCTAGAGCGGTCATAAAACTTCACAGCAGTTTCACCTTTGCAGATGGGACATTCTTTCCAAACCAAAGAAATGTGGTGGTTGGGGATTCATAAACCTTTCTCTTTTTAATATGACCTCAACGGTAAATACTCTTTGGCAGGTATTGACACATGATGATATTTGACATAAGGTATTATTGGATAAATATTTGCACAACACAACACTTATCAATTAGTTCAGGCTGGCTTCCCACAAGCAGTTATCAATGTCTAGGATCTGGAATAGTCTTATTCGATCAGTTCATGTGATTACCCATTGGCTAAGTTGGCGTCTTATAGGGTCGGGACATCTTATATCTATTGGAAGAGATCATATCTTAGGTTTGGGTGACAGATCCATCCTTTCAGATGCACTAATAACACACTTAAGACAAAAAAATGATTATTGTACTAGCACAAGCGACAGTCTCCCAAGATCCTGTTACTTTATCTGAGGATTGGTTAAGTAGCGAGGAGTTGGGTTTAGCGGGAACTTTAGCTAATGATTGGGACTTATATTACATAACGCTTATAGTCGTTGGTGTCTTTATCCACGATACAAATGATATTTTGTTATGGACTGGGGGGGACTCATCAGGGATCATTTCAGTTAAAAATATATACTCTGCTCTTATATCTACAATGGATTACCCGATCTGGCGTGGTTGGAAGGTAAATATATGGAAATGGGACATCCAAATAAAGATAAAATTATTCATATGGATGGCAGTGGAAAAAAAGATTATGTCATGGGACGCCCTTCAAAAAAAAGGATGGGAGGGACCTGGTTTTTGCTATCTTTGCAAACATAGTTCTGAATATATTAACCATCTTTTCATTCACTGTACTTTCATAAAGTCAGTTTGGGCCAGATTAACACTTTTTCTATAGATTAAAAAAACATGGGAAGGATCTACACTTAATGATTGTTTTGCTTCTTGGACTAAGGACAAATTCGTTTCAAAAAATATAGCTGCACTTACCTGTTGGTACATATGGATTGAGAGAAACAAAGTCATATTTGATGAGAAATCTCCTTCAGTTTCTGCAGTGGTATATAAGACACTTGGATCTCTAAACATGCTTCCCCAATCACATAAATCTGCCTCTTTAAGAGCTTGTTTGATCATACATAAAGAAGGATTTACTATTGTTTGTTTTGATGGGGCGGCTATTTCAAGTGGCAAATTGTGTGGAGCTGGTGGTGTCATCAAATTTCCAGAGTAGACTGTATATAGATGGTATATCAACTGTGGGGAAGGAACTAACTCAAAGGCCAAACTTATGGGAGTTTGGGCTACTCTCACTCTTTCCAATCTTTTGTCTATTCAAAATTTACAGATGCTGGGGGAATCAAAGGTATTTATTGAATGGATAAACCATAAAAGTAATTTATAGGCTATTTACATCGAAGGATGGAAGCATAGAACAATGGAACTGACCACTTTATTTCAAGGAATTAACTTTCATCATACATGCAGGGAATTCAATAAGGAGGCAGACCAATTATCTAAACAAGCTCTCTTGGAGCCAGAAGGCAGATTAACATATTTCCAATGGGTAGGAGGGGTTGGAGGTCCTCATACTCATATAAATATTTTTGAATCTTCTCTTTGTTGAATCTGAACAAGATTACCATCCTGATAGTAGTCAAAACTTTCAAGTTTTATTTATTTTTATTTTGAGGAGATGAGATATTTTAATTTGTTTGCTTTTTGAAGCTTTGCCCTTTGTGGCATGTAAGGAAACTATTTTTTGGATATTTATTGGGACAAAATAGTGACTAGCTGGATCTGCAGTGATCTTTTTGGTTAAGGATATTTGAGGATTTAAAAAAAATTATACTCTAATATAATTTTGAGCGAATTTTCTATTGGAAAAAAATGTAAACAATTAATTATGGAATACAATATCGGACGAATATATAAATAAATTATGTAACCAATTTATTATTACATATGGCATTTAATGAATATATAAATAAATAGAATATTTATTGAAAGTCATTATTTCGAATCAAACATCAACTAATAACTTGTATATATCATAATAATTTTTAAGCTCGTTAATCCAATATTTTATATGCAATGCTAAACCGTTTGTTGGGCTGCAATTGTGGCAAATTATATGTCAATCCCACCATTTTTTCCAAATTCATGAAACTTGTTTAAACATTAAACATGAGAATTTATATTTGTGAAATATCTAATTGTTGGGATTATGATATTGTAAATATTTAATCTAGGAGAAACTGAAGACTCAGGTGAATATGAATAACCATCCGATCCCTGGGAAGATGAAAGCAAAGGTCATCTATTTGTATATATATATGGCTCACTTTAATAAAAAATAAATGTGTGGAGTTATTCAATCCTCATCCCGTCGGTGGCATCAAAGCGATGTTGATGTTTTTAGATAACTCCATGATCTCTCTCCTTCTTTCTTCTTGCCTATGTACTCTCACCCTCCTTCTTTAACAAGGGATCAAAAAATAGAAAGCAACCTAGAGGAGGCGCTCAGGGCATACATTCATAATGTTGATCTTGCAAAACGACCAATTATTACAATTGGTGACAACTTATGGATCTCTTCTTTACAATATTAAGTTAATATGGGACGAAATGGGGGAGTCAGACATGGAAAGAGACAAAATGTTGCTCCATGTTGAAAAATAATTCTTGGAATTCTACATAAGGAAGGTAGATCAATCAAATCAAACACGGGCTCAATGTCACCAGGCTATTGTTGATTGCGAAACAGAGATAACTTCCATTTATTCTGCCCTCGGAGTTTTCCCTACCATGCCTAAATAGAGAGACAAACGAGTAGGGATCCTAAAGGAGAAAATAGAAGCGATATATCCTCTATTGGAAGAAATGCGTCGGGGAAAAGAGGAACAGATTCAACAAATTCAGGATGTTAAAATGAAAATTTAGGGGATTTCAAATGAAATTGTTGGATGTGTAGATCTAAGTCCATCCGAAATTTCAATGAACAAAATGATCTATCTCTTAGGAAATTTGAAGAATACCAAAGGAAACTCCAATTGCTTCAAAAGGACAAGTGCATGAATTCCAACGTGAAGGTCATTGTAGAGTAGCATTCTGTGCTTCTACAAGTGATTGGCATCATTCTTATGTTAGTCAAGAGAGAGCTTGGTTGAACAAGGGGTTTTAAATCAAGGTCCTTGACTCGGTTCATCCCACTTATGTTTCCTTCTTGAACGAGGATAACAATCTTATTTTGAAAAAAAATCTCCAACTCAGATAGTTCTTCTGCACGAACCAGCTTGAGTCAACTTCCCCTATGCCACAGCTACATTGTGTTCGGACTCTACCAAGAAGACACCCCTATATTGGTAATGTCGAGGATTTGGTGACCAAATTTATCCCTTTGATGCAAAATAATTTGCTTATACAGTTCATGGATTTGAACTCAAAATTCAAATGTGTATCCAAGTGGTGTGCGTAAATCGTCTCCAATTGTTAGGGGTAGGCAAAACCATGGTGAAAGATATGATCTTCACTGTGTCCATTGTGGAAAGAATTGACATGAGGCAAAGACATGTAATATCACAAGGGAGAAGATCAAAGATAAGAAGGAACAAAATGGATATAAATACAAATCTCTTGAACACTCTCATTCTATCATTACTCATTGCAATACTATCATAAATGAAGATTTACTGAAAACTTCATTTTCTTCTTGGAGAGATGCTTACTTTCTTGACACTGGTGCTACTTGCCACATGAATTTTTAGAGAGACTTATTTAAATAATTAAATAAAAATATTGTATATGGTGTAGTAAAATTTGCAGATGGATCCAATATCAAACCTACAAGAATTGATACCATCAAGCAACCTCAAATTGCTTGGATTCCCAGATTTTCTTTTGCATGATGTTCTTTATCTTCTTGAGTTGTGGAGGAAATTCTTGCCTCTTATGCACATTCTATAGAAAGGCCATTATATTCACATGTTTGATGGAAAAATTGAAATAAATATGTCTTCCGACAACATGGTCGTCGTGACAGGATGGGAGGATGAAAAATTATTGAAGTTGAAAGCGACATCTACACAAGCACATAATTTTGCACACCTTTCTTTCTATGATGAAGGTACATTTTCTTCCAGTCTCTTGTGGAATGCTATATTTGGGAACATAAACTATGATAGTCTTTGTATGCTAAAGAAAAACAGTGTTTCTGATTTGCCTACCATTCCAAGGAATTTGAAGCAATGTGAGGTTTGTATCCTTGGGAAACATAACAAGCAACATTCTCATGGTTCCACTTCCAAAGCATGTAGACAAATAGAGTTGATACACTTTGATTTGTGTGGCCCCATGCCTGTTCCATATGATTTGGGTAATAAATCTATCATGAATTTTATTGATGACTACACTAGTATATGTTAGGTTTATTTGTTGAAACAAAAGTCTCAAACATTTGAAACATTTAAAAACTTTAATGTATGGATTGAAAATGAAGCAAAATATAATATTAACACCCTTTACACTGATAATGAAGGGGAATATACATCTAATGAGTTTGGAATGTATCTTTGCTAACATGGAATCAAACATCAAACCATTGTTCCATACAATCCACATCATCATGGTGTAGCAAAAAGAATGAACAAAACACTCTTGAACAAGGTACTTTCAATGCTATTTTTCAAGAATATGAAGTTGATATTATAGGCTGATGCATTTCTATGTGTAGTATATGTGACAAACATGAGTCCATATCATTCTCTTGGGAAAAATAATTCTTATGAAATGTGGTATGGTCAGATTTTTTTAGTGAGGCATCTTAGGGTCTTTGGTTCCACATGGTATGCCTTAATTACTAAGGAGAAAAGAAACAAACATGGTGCAAGTAACCTAAATTGAATTTTATTGGGGTAATTAAATACCACCAAGGCATATTGGCTTTACGATGAGGTAAACAAAAAGTTCATTCTTTCCAAATATGTGATTTTTCTTGAATCAAATAAGAATGACAAAATTGTTGAGCGATAGCTTGATCATTTGAATATATTCAACCATGTAAAGACATATCATGAGTTTGATGATGAGATTCCACATTTTTAAGGGGGGATCCCTATATTGTATCAATCTTTGAAATATTCTTTTTAAGTGTCATCTCCCCCTCATAAAGAATATCCAACCACTTTATCAGAAAAGGGAGTTCAATTGGACGATGTGATTGAGAAGATTGAAATCTTGAACCTTGATGGAAATGTAGCACCATCTCAATTAATGGAGAAACCTATACCATCTCAAAAAGGTCCAAAGTGGCTCATAAAGACAGTTGAAAGTGTTCTTCCTAATGAGGCTGGAAAGACAGGGGACTAGAATCTCAACAAGGAAAAATGATGTAAGTGATATAGATAATTCAGAGTCAGGTGATGTAAATGATATAGATGTTTCATTTAATTATGAATTGAATTTATCTACTAAAATTGAACCGACTTCCTTTGAAGAAGATGCTTCTAATGATGAGTGGAAATAATCCATGCAGAAGGAGTATGGTTTTCTCATCAAGAATGGGACATGGAAGTTGGTGGATCCTCAATTTGAAACTAAACCAATTGGTTGTAGGTGGGTCTACAAATAAAGTACAAATCAATTGGTTCATTTTACAAGAATAAGACAAGGCTTGTGGAAAAAGGATATGCACAAAAACAAGGCATATACTATGAGGATGCTTCTCCCCCGACAACAAAATGGGCTACCATTTGTGCATTGTTGGATTTAGCAACACATAATAAGTGGATGATTCATCACATGGATGTGAAAATAACCTTCTTGAATGGATATTCGAAAGAGAATGTCTACATGTCTCAACCAAAAGGATTTGTTGTGAGGGGTCAAGAACATAAGGTATGCAATCTCATCAAGTATTTGTATGGCCTAAAGCAAGCACCTCGTGCATGGTATGGAAAAATAATTGAACATATTTTGAAGATCAATTTCAAGAATTTTAATCTTGATCATGCAACTTTGTTTGTCAAGAAAATTGTCAAAATTTTTGAATATCTTATGGTGTCTGTAGATGATCTTTTGATATCAGGGAACAATGGAGCATATATTGCATCCATAAAGAAAAAATTTAAGAAGGGTTTTGAGATGAAAAACATGGGACATCTTCACTACTACCTAGGTCCAAGAAGTATCCCAAAATCCAAGGTATATATTCATCTCCCAAAAGAAGTACATCATAGAGCTATTGAATAAATTTGGTATGGTTGATTGTAATCCTCTCTCTATTCCAATGGAACAAAATTTGAAGCTAACATCAAAAGAAGAGAATGAATTTGAGGATGCAACTACAAATAGACAACTTGTGGGGAGTTGTTGATCTCTTTTCCTATTAAGAACGAGAGTCAACCTCATAGGGTATTCTTGCAAAATTCTTAAGATACCCTCTTTGTTTTTATAGAGGTGATACTCTTGTTTCTCACTCGGATTATAGATTCACTTATTCAAAAACAACATATTTATGCATTCATATCATAAACACCTGAGAGTGGACCAAGTTGTAAAACAATAACAAAATAATGACTTAAATTTAAATGTGTACAAGATAACTTCATCCATTCCATCAGATCCATTCATAGAGTAAGGGGAAAATAATTCAAAGTAATACATGTAAGATAAAAAGTAAAATGTAGGTCCAAAATTGAGGGCTTTAAATGATTTCAAACATTCAAACTCATGAAGATGTAATGGAAACACATACTCAAGATATCATGCTTTAATGAAATTCATAAATCACAAAATTTATGAGGTCCATAAATAGCTCTCTATTGTTATCGGACTAATCGATAGGTGCAGACACTAACAGATCTCCCTAGATCCACCTGGATCTAGAACAAAACAGGACATGACATGACTCTTTCCCTAAGTTATGACCATTGAATTAGTTAGTAGGGAGGAACAAGTGACATACCTTTGTATCGCTTCCTAGGGTCTATGTTTCTCCCTCTTCGCTCCGGTGCTCTCGTGAGGTCAAGACCAAGACAACAAAAACAAACAAAAGTGAAGGTAGAAAAATATATTCAAGCGTCAACTTATGTGTATGATCAAGGAATTACACAATAAAGTAAGAATGACTTTATGGGAAAATGACATGACGTTGTATCATATTAATCAAAAGTAGAAGATACAACCTGATCGCCTTGATGTCGCAAGCTTCCTTTCGGTGGCTCTTGGCTCCAACACACACACTTGCTCGATCCTCGTATGAAGAAGATCCAATTCCTCTTGATAGACTTGCTAGAGTCTCCAAGCTCCTAGTCAAGCTAGACTCTCCACACAATTCTTTCGCCAATTCTCCAATTAATCTTGCTTAACCTTTTCCATGAGAATCCCATCAATATATAGGAGAGGATGAGATGGTTACTTGGATAAGAATGATCCCACAATATCAGGGAAACCAGTACAAAAATAACCATTCGAATGCCAACCCATCCTCTAGAATATTCCCTTCTAGAACCATCGAGACTTCATCTTTTTCCAAGATTGAGAACAAGTTCGCACTCTAGCTGAAGGCATCCTGCGAGAATGGGTCATTCTCGCACCCTAGGATATAAGAAACCTGTGAAATCTCTTCAAAAATATGTTTTCTGGGAAGAGATGAATGTCACTTTTCTCAAGAGAAAGTTCCTATTAGGAGCCCGAGTACACCACCATCAATACACCATCAAGATGACCAAAATCATGGGTAACAGAATGCCCCCCAAAGTATGAGGCCGGAATCAGTGACAGCCGAAATACTTTGTAAACTGCGTGTGTGTGTCGGAAACCAGGAGTGCACCTAATTGGAAACCTGCAAACAACCAAGCATCTGCAACATATCATATATATTAATTCTGAGGTAGGCATTCCCATACTCAGATCACAGACGGATGACATTATAAGCATAGGTCATGGCCACCAATCATACACTGTGGATCCATGCCGTCAAAATATAGCATAGCCACCAGGAATACACTCTGGATCTATGTGAGAAAATTCAAATTGAGACGACATAGCCATGAGACATACAATGCGGATCTATGTGTCGCAAATTATACATATTCCATTGCAACCTGGACAAAGAGATGATATCCAGGGTCTTCAATCTCGTCGCCCAAAAGTACAAATATAACCATGTGATTACATGTGTTGAAGTCGAACATGGTAGAAACCACTTGATTACCGATCATTGATGAAACCATTAACAAGTGCGAGGGAAATCACCATTAATGTCAATGACTCCCAAGGTACACTAGTACAATCCATTGAATGTGAATGAATGAGTTGAGGTCGAACATCCGACAGAATCTTTCGATCAAGGGTCAATGATGTAAACCCACTGTCGAAAGCGAGGAAACCTGCCATTGAAGCATGCAGGTTCCAAGGTACCAAATAATTTCTAAGTCTTGTTTCCAGATAAGGAGCTGAAGTCGACGGAACAAAACTTGTCACAGAAAGGCCTTGATGTATCCCCCATCAATGACACGAAATGAGTAACAAATTTTGAAGGTGAAACAAAGTATGATATAAGTTGGACTGGACATAGGGAAGGCCGACACTGAGAGAATGGACAATTGCAGATGGCCGACTCAATAGAGGTTTCAGATGAACTTCTTTTGAACATATGAATGACACGACCAATTATTTGACAACATTGACTCAGAGACGACATAGGGTATGACCTTGTAACAAATCGAATGAGAGACAAATGGATTTCCCAAACCGGCTTCAAATAATGAATAGGGAGGTGTCGTGTTCAAGAGCGACACTTACTACCAATTAATATGGATACGAGAACACATCCCTTTCCCAAATTCCCCCCCCACCATTTCTAGTGAGTACCTCTTTATTTTTACGCAAGGTTGAGGAGGATAACATTTGCTTGTTGATATAAGCTTATCTTTTGGATAAGTCCTTCGGAGTATGTTTAACGAACCCTAGGAAGGAGTGGTTCGGTCCCATTACGGGTCTGTCGATGTTTGTTTAACGAGTCCAAAGATAGAAAACTCGAAGGTTTTTCATGATTATAGAGTCTGGAAAAACACTTTAAAAGAGAACTCTCTCAGTTCCTTTTTCATAAAATAGTCTGATGAGACTGAAAAAGAGATAAATTATCGCCCAACAGATGCTCTCTTCAAATACTTTAACGAGCGTGAAAATAGCAAGGTCGCTCGGCAATCTTTTCATGTTTAGAGAGTCTAAAAAGAGCTTAAAGAGGACGCCAAGGGGGTTCCTTTTTCGTATAACCTTGTTGAGCCCGAAAAAGTGATAAAAGTGTGCTCGATCGCGTTCTCATGTATTTTCGAGAGTGAGAATGGACAAAGACCAAGCTCGAGGTTTTGTACAAAAACCATAAAAAACAATCAAAACATGAGATGAAGAAGAAAAAATATCCGCATCCCTGTGCATGAACATCAAAGTCGTTACGCCTGCAAAAGTTGTACTCAAAAGGGCATTAGGCATTAGGTTTTAATAAATAAACAATTATAAAATCCAATAAAATGGTAAAAGTAAATATAAAGGGGTAAAAACTCTTTTTACCATATCATTTGAACTTTACCAATATTTGAGCCCAAAAACCCCTCTTTTACCCTTGAAATTCGACGTTCGATTGCGGGAGTTACGAGAATCCATTCAACGAACCGTCAATTGAAGTGAGGTAAGCTCCTTGTTCTCTACCTTTTCATGGTTTAATTTTTCATTTTCATTGGCAAAAAACACAGTTTTGAATTTGTTTTGGGAGCTAAAGTTGCGCTCAGCTATTCTTGCAGGCCAACCACACGGGACCTGCGAGAATGGGTCATTCTCGCAAGTGACCCCAAAGGGACCTGCGAGAATCTCGCACTGTACCTAAAGGGCACCTGCGAGAACTGCAAAGTGTAATTTTTTTTTTAAGTTTTGCTCAATGGAAATATACCAAGTGTTGAATAGAGTTACTAATCTTCTTCTTATGCTTCTTATGCAGGTATTTGGCCATCACCATGGTTCTGGAATGGCGTGAAAGGGAGCACGAAAAAGATGATGCCATTGCCATAAATCATCCGGCCACCGTTGCTGCTCTACGAAATTGTGGTCTTTTGAAGTTCTTTCGTATCCCAGGCATGAGGGCCCAAGTGAGGTTATTGGAGTACCTTGTGCATATGTGGGATCCCGATCAGCAAGTATTCCATGTAGGGGTCCATACATTGTCCTTGGATATTGAGGACATTTACTTCTTGACAGGACTGTCACGACATTGGTATCACGCGAGCCTGACTGGTAGCAGAGGTGGTGGGCTGCCCATGAGTGAGTATTGCCGCTTGCATTGTGTTCCAGAGGCAGAGAGGAGCAAAGGGAAAGTTGCCATTTGGGGAGTGCAAGATTTGACCCTCCGCACTATTTTGTTCACCATTGCTCGTATGGCCAGGAGCACTGCTCCTCACATGGCTCTTCAGAGCTACTTTCAGTATGCCATAGAGTGTACTGAGCCTCGAGTTTTTAACTAGGTAGATGCAGTGCTTCGTAGCATGAAGAGGCAGTTGACCAAATGCAGGCGAGGTGACCTGAAGCAATTCGGGTACGGGTCTTTGTTAGTGTCCTTCTTCCTTGAGAGGGTTCCCTTGCTGAGGCTGCAGGTTGAGTGGGATTTACTGGCTCCAACAGATCCAAGAATGCTGAGATGGTGTCAGCTCATGGCCCGACACATAGCTGGACCAATTATCAAATATAATGATACCTTCTTCAACTGGTTGCAACCACGGATGTTGATGGTCAATGATTATGCTTACGCTGGGTTGGATTTCTGAGGAGATCCAGACTTGGTCCTGCCCGAGGGTGCTCAGTGGGGGGAACTTGGTAAGAAGTACACAATTTTTTTTCTTTTTAAATGTTTTTGTGAATTTTATCATATGCAAATGTTTTTTATATGTTCGTCCAAGGTCTAAATACAAAATTCTTTTTTGATGACATAGATGTGGGACCTTACCGACCTCCTGGTACTTCTCCTATTCAACGATGAGGAGAGGTGGCGTCAGTGCCACGATGGGACACCGAAGATTATGAAGCAGTGGAACAAAACCTAGAGGGTTTGACAACAGCTATTCCGAACATGCCCCTTGGAGAGGTTCCACGACGTTATCAACGTCATACAGTAGGAGTGTCAGAGTCCATTGGCCGACTGCTTCGTAGGGTTTCCCGGGCAGTCGTGTGTTACCATGAACGTCATCCATGACGTCACTTTATAGAAGCTATTAGCTTCAGATTTTGAAATTTTGGTCCTCGGACAGAACTTTTTTGTAAAAACTCTTTTGATCGTTATATATACATACAACTTCTACCGGTTTATCTTGTGTTGTGTGAAAATTGATGTGATTGATTTATAAATGACCCAAATGTCTGTCTAATACATAGTTAGCCAATGCATCAGTTAATGTATTTAGACATCTAGGAATATGTTGATATTCAATATAATCAAAATAACGTTCCAAGAGGTGAATTCGAAAATACACCCGTAACAAAGTAGGACTTCGAATAGTATAGACATTACTTAACTGTAGTACTACAAGCTGCGAATCAAGTCGCATGACCAAATGATGGATTCCGAGCGAGATAGCATTAATCAATAATTCGATAACGACGCTATACTCTGCAATATTGTTGGTCGCACGGTCGAGACACACACCTCGTAAGGAGACAAGTTCATTTGTAGGGGCGTAAATTGCCCATGCAGCGGAAGCAAGGTTCTGAGTACTATGGCTAGTGCCATCAGCAAAGCCAATGTAGGGTAGCGAAGACTCCGACATCTGGAAATCAAACACAACGTCACGTAAGGGCAAAGACCAGATAATGACAAAAGCAAGCTACAGTAACACACAAGAAGTATGATACAATAAAAATACAGGTACTCGTGCACAGGTGATCTTATGCATAGTACTTCTTCAAGTACAACCCATTTCTGGGTTCACTCAAAGGGATACCATCGTAATCTACTAACTCATAAGCCCCTTTTTCCAAAACTCGTCTAACGATATAAGGACCTCGCCACATGGCTTCGAATTTTCCAGCTCCTAGCATATCTCGATCTTGTTCATAGAGGAGAATGAGATCTCCTTCAGAGAAAACGCGAGGCTTGACATGTTTGTCGTATTGTGCCTTGACACGTTTTTTCTGAGCTTCTATGAATAGGGTAGCATCGCGTCAAGTTTCGTCTAATCACATTAGATACAATAGACGTTCTTCCTCAGCAGAAGTGTTTGGTAGGAGTTCAACAGCTNTTTCCAGCTCCTAGCATATCTCGATCTTGTTCATAGAGGAGAATGAGATCTCCTTCAGAGAAAACGCGAGGCTTGACATGTTTGTCGTATTGTGCCTTGACACGTTTTTTCTGAGCTTCTATGAATAGGGTAGCATCGCGTCGAGTTTCGTCTAATCACATTAGATACAATAGACGTTCTTCCTCAGCAGAAGTGTTTGGTAGGAGTTCAACAGCTAGTTTTAAAGAGGGTATCTTGCATTCAATTGGGAGAATGGCTTCTAAACCATAGACTAACCGGAAAGGTGTAAACCCAGTAGCGGACTTGACGGATGTCCGGTAAGCCCACAATGCTGAAAACAACATTGTGTGCCAACTTGTTTTGTGAATCCCTATCATTCTTCAGAGAATAGTTATGAGAACTTTGTTAATTGCTTCGACTTGGCTGTTGGCTTGTGGGTAATAGGGCGTTTAGTTTTCATGGCGAACACCAAAATTTTCAGTAAGTTCGGACATCATGAAGTTTCGAAAGTGGCTACCTTGATTAGTGAAGATAGCCTGGGGAACACCAAAACGAGCTATGATGTGATTAAAAATGAATAATGCTGCGGTCTTTCCAGTGTTGTCAAATGTCGGCATCGCCTCGGCCCATTTCGTAAAGTAATCCACGGCTACAATAATGTATCCATGCCCCCCAGCCGAGTGGGGGTGACATGTCATGAAATCGATGCCCCATTTCGCAAAGGGACCAATGGATACCACAGGGTGAAGAGGAGCGGGATGTGACCGTATCTTATGATGAGAGGTCTGGCAAGCATGGCATTTTTGAATGGCGATTATGCAGTCGTTAAATAAAGAAGGCCAAAAATACCCTGCTCGTAAGATTTTCTAGGCAGTATCACAATCCATTTGGAGTATTTTCCCCCTAGCAATTGATGTGTGAGAATGTGTTGCATAGGGTTGTAGTTAGAAATCACTGTAGTCTTGCGAGAGAGGATATAGTGCCGGAAGCGCTGGATGGCTTGGACGAGTACCAAGGACAATTTTTTGACATGTAAATACTTGATTTCGGTAGGTGTTAGACTTCGACTCAAGTAGTATATAACATGTTCATCGTTAGCATCATCCTCTTGGATGAGAACCATACCAATGGTGTAATCCAAGGCGGCAAGGTAGAGGAAATAATCGCGACTGTAATCAGGGGGAAAGAGAAGCGGAGCACGTGTTAGGGACAATTTAAAAGATTTGAAAGCTTTGTTTGTGATGGTATCCCATACAAACTCAGACCCCTTTTTGAGGAGCCGCGTAAATCCACGAGTTATTTAGGTGTAATTTGGGATAAAACGACGAAGAAAGTTTGCTTTCCCTTGCAAACTTTATAACTTGCGAAGTGTAGAAGGAGGAGGGAGATTAAGGATCACCTCAACCTTTACAGGATCTACCCTAATCCCTTGACATGAAACAATAAAGCCTAGAAGTTGACCGGATTCCACACAGAAAACACACTTATGAGGATTCAAACGTATACGGTAAAATCGACAACGGGTGAAAATGGCTCGGAGGTGGGTTGGATGATTGACTCAATGCATTGAGTGAGCAGGTAAATCATCCAGATATGGTTGCATGATGTGCTTGATATCATGGAAGGCATAAGACATAGCACGTTGAAAAGTTGCGCCAACGTTCTTGAGACCGAAAGGGAGTTTCCAATAGGCAAAAGTACCCCAAGGACAAATAAAAGCAGTCTTATGTTGATCCTCGGGAACAATGTTGATTTGATTATACCTAGAGAAACCATCCATCAGAGAGAAGATTTCACTTCCGGCGCCATCGTCGGCAATATAATCGATGAAGGGGGTAGGAAAGTTGTCTTTGGGACAAGCTTTGTTGATATCCCTATAATCAACGCATACACAAATTGTGCCTTGTTTCATGTCGATCGGGACAAGATTGGAAACCCAGTCAGTGAGGGCCACCGGGTAAATAAAGTCAGCTTTGAGAAGTTTCTCGACTTTGAGCTTGATAGCAGCCGCTTTACGTGGGTGAACTGGACAAAGACATTGCCGGATGGGTTTAGCATCGGGGTATGTCTTGATCTCATGTATTACAATGTTGGGGTCGATACCCGACATTTCTTCGTAGCTCCATGTGAATATGTCACAAAACTCTTTGAAAAGGGACATGTAAGTGACGATTTCGTCAGGGGAACACGAAGCTCCGATATGGACATTTTCGACAATTCCAGGCTTGTTGGATATGTCGAGGGGAATAGTGGGCGAGATATTGCTTAAGTTCCCTTCGGAAAACACATCGTGTGTGGACTCAGGAATGGTTGAGATGAAGACAACGGTCGACGGGGTCGAGATCCGTTGGTAGTTCTCAATGGTATGTTGCTCCAGAAAGAGGATGGAACGATGATGACCATCATCCCAAGGGGTGTCCTCCATGACAGACATGATCATATCGTCTGTAGGAAAAATGACACGGAAGGGATCTGGAGATAACTCACCAAGAGAGGGGGTAGAAGGGGTTGCCGATTGAATGGCCTGATAGGCGGATTCGACCGGACTTAACGACATTTCGTCACCATAACGAAGATGATCTCCAGGGTCAGGTACTATCCATGGGTCGTGAGACGCAAGAATTCCGTGAATCGAGGTGGATATCATGTTGATTAAAGCAACGGATGAGCGTGGAACATCGGGTGGGGGAATGGGGAAAGTACCCATTAACGAAGAGTCCTTGAGAAGACCTACACCGACGTTCTCATAACCCGGTGGGGTTTTAGCGATGAACAATACATTGCCAATACGGGTATCAGAGTTAAAGAAGGCTAATTGGTCGATGGTGACTACCTTCCTTTGATGTGGGAAACGTACCACACAAAAAAGGGTCGACACAACTGCGCGCATAGAATCGATCCATCTGCGGCCAAGCAGAAGATTGTAATCAAGAGGAGCGTCAAAGACTTCCACTTCGACTTGGACCATTTTGCCTTCTAACGTGATTGACAATGAAGGACACCATAGGGCTTAAAACCTGAGCCATTGAAGGCTTTGAGAGTGTTCTGGGATTCATTCAAAGAGGGAGAGCCAATGGATTTCCAGCAAGTAAGAGACATGACACACATCGAGGCACCCTCGTCGATAATGGTTCGACAAATGTTTTTGTCAGAGAAAATCACTTGGATCTGGAACGCGAGTTGAGGGGGTAACCTTGGAATGTGATCTTCCAAGCCAAAAATTATTAAATTTGTATCCGTCGGGTCGGTTCCACCGATAGATTTCAACAGTGCCTTCCGTTGTGTGGGACAACTTTGAAGGACTTCGAGGGCTGACATCGCAGAAGGTGCTTGGGCCAGATCTTCAACAATGTTGTAGTTCTAGGCAGCATGAGCATGAGGATTGAAAGCCTATTTATGAATGACGCCCTTTGGGGGGGGGTCGAAGAACTGTGTCAAGGCTCGGTCGTTCGAGATGAATAGGACCATTGGTAGGTGGAGTCACGGGAGAGGGTTGTACCAATGAAGGAGGTAGGTCATCAACCTTCTCTTTAGAGGGAGAATAATCTTTGGCTCGAGTGGTGAGTGCAATGTCATTCTGCTTTGAATCGCCAGTACACATCAATACATAGGATGTAGTAGAAGGTGAGGGTTGGTCATGAATGACCAATTGAGCCTGTTGCTGAGACATGAAGGGTTGGGACAAAATGACCGGAGAAGGTGGTTTTGGGGTTCCTTGAAGGAACTTAGTGACATCGGCGCATCGTGGACAATCCTTCATGTAGTGATCATCACCATAGATAAGACAAGGGTATCGAGGTTTGCGCTTATCCCGATCGTCAATAGGTGGATTTTTGGTTCGCTCTGCTTGAGAATTATTTTTGTCCTCCTTATTCTTACCCCTTCCCTTTTTTGATTTGTTTTTACCGACTGGGGTAGATTGAGCTGCATTTACCTCATAAGTCTTGCCAGTGGGAGGGGCAGGAGACAGAGCATTTTGAACATTAGAAGAAGCAGGTTTGGGGTTGGTGCTTGAGGCGGAATGTGGTTGGGCATGGAAAGTGCTAATCACACCGTCGGCTGCATGAGAAGCAGCTGGAGTAGTTGAAGTGGCGGAAGTGGAAGGACGAGGTGCGTCAGGTAGTAAGTCGTAAAGGGTACCCATTTGTGAGTAAACGAGGTCAAGGTATTGAGCATGACTTATGGCCTACTCTTCCGTGACTACTCCACCCATGGCGATGTCACGACCGATGTCGTTCATAAATGATTTTGTGAACCACTCTGCCAGCAACTGATCGGGGAGTTCGAGTTTAATGAGACGTCGTCTCCGTCGCCACTCATGAATGTGATCAGATATATGAGTGGCTTTGTTTCTTTTGAAAGAACTCAAAATCTCAGTCCTCGTTTCATAACGGATCGATAATTGGTATTGGGTGAGGAAAGCCATAGCTAGGGTGTTGAAGTCAGCGAAGAAACCTCATGGTAATTCTATATACCACTTCTCAACAGAACCGATGAGGGTCCGTTGAAAAAGACGTAAATGAATAGAGTCATCCATCAACGAGTTGGATGAGCACCAGAGGTGAAAAATCATGACGTGATTGTTCGGGTCCTCTCCCGCTTTGCTGTCGAATTTAGGGATGTCCGATGGTAGCTTGGCTGGTATAGCAGGCCATTGGGGAGAGTGACGAATTGGATCATTTAAATCCTTGACAAATCCGGAAGATCCAAAGTGGCCAAGAAGGGCAACTGTCGATTCACATGCGGGTATTGGTGGCTTTGGGGAGGAAGCCCCGTCGGCAAACTAGTAGGACCATAAGCAGTCTGCATATAATGTGAAGACCCAGGCAGATTCAGTGGTGGTTGGAGAGGATAGTAGCTCAGGGGATTGTATCCTTGAATAGGGACGTGAGTTTGAGCATTCGAGCCCCAAATAGGATTGGACGTACCTGGATATGGTTGGCCTATACTAGGGGGTATCTCAGATGCAGCTAGAAGCTACTGCCCCCCAATCGATTGAGGAGTATGTTGTATCAACTGATTCCAATACTGGGCCAAGGATGGAGGTATGTTTTGTCCATAAGGTGGGGTTTGTCCTCCAATCGGGGGTTGTGTTCCAATTGGGGGCAGTGTTCCAATTGGGATTTGCGTTCCAATAGGAATTTGCCTGCCAAGGGGGGGTCAAGTCAAACCTCCTTGGTGAAATTTTCCACCAACAGGAATCTGGTAATTTGGTGTGAATGATGGAATAGTGCCACTAGGATTAATACTACCAGTAGAGGATGAGAAAAGTCCTCCAAAAGGGGGTTGAGGAAGTGTCAGAATGAAACCGGGAAGAGAGTGCCCAGAAGAAGAGGGACCACCAGGAGAGCCAGATGGGGTTTGCGTAGGAGTGGGAATGGAATCATTCAACACACGGTATTTGGGTGGTAGTGTCGGGGTGACGCTAGGCATACGCGGTGTGCCGATGGGGGCTTGGCTAACCGTGGTAATCCCGGTGTGAATACTCATAGTATCTGTGTGATGGGCCATTTCTATAGGGATGGTCAAGATGTGGTCAGATCGCAGGGCATCTGTACCAGGAAAATAATAGGCAGCAGTAAACGATACTGTGTCTGGGTGAGAGGTTTTGGAAATCACAGGCGAGACAATGGTTCAACGCCTGATCCTGTACCAAAAAGGTCCCGTCTAAAAATTCCCATAGACCAAAAAGGATCTTGGCCTTCTATGCCCGGAAAGGGTCCAATTGGTGATCCAGAAGACACAACAACTAAGTCTCCGGAAGAATTCAGTCGCATAAACTGTCGCTTAGAATCGTGGTGAAGTTGAAAGTCCTCTCGAGTATTGGTAATTCGGAAATTTTCGAGAGAGTCATTTTGTTCCACTTGTGGCGTGGTAACATCTTGGACTTCACTCTGCTGAGGAGAGCCCTCAAGTGAGCTTGTAGGCAGGGGTTGAGAACCATCCAGATGCTCTGGAGATAAACCCTGCATTCTATGTGAATGACGTGGAGGATTTATTGTGAATGAGTTACAAACTTACGAAGAAAATCGTATGGTCAACTCGGGTAAACAAACAACACATGCTAGTAAACAAAATCTAGGAAACAATACCAAGCAAACAAGACCTTCTAATTCCAAAGTCACTAGTTGGTGATGAAATCCAACGTCGCAACAACGAGACAAGAAAGGGCTGGGCTAGGGTGGAAAAGTTACGCTGATGACCTGCTTAACGGACTTACACCCTGGTGCAAGCTCCCACACATAATCGTGGGTATGCCCTCCAAGGAGCCCAAGTGAGTTTGGCCAATGTCGATTCCAGGTACCGTGAAGACTTGCCCCTTCACAGTTACCTTGTGTAAGACCCTAGAAAGATAGGCCACTAAGGTTACCACCGACAACAATAAAGCCTGGGGGGATAGTCAACAGTCTGATCCACACACAAGGGCAGGGTATCTAGCCCGAAATCAACTCAAGAGGCTTCCACTCATCATTGTGGGTATATCTGTAAGTGATCCCTGTAATACGTGCAATCTCTACACCGATATCAACAAAGCAGGGTGAGTAACTGTGTCAATATCAATGCGACCTCGTGTTTGACCCTTGTGTGAGAAGGGCTTCCCAGGACAAAATGTTGTAAATGGAATTTGACACTCCTTAACACAAGATGCTATTGTGTGTTTTGTGCTTTGGAGAGTGTATCTCTCTACCTATTCCAAAGCTCTAGCCTAGCTAAATGTTGGTGTAATAGAGCCCTAGAAAAGAGTTACTAGTTAAATTTTATAATTGCGCAGTGTTATTAAAGGTTGTTGTTACTCAAAGGAAGCAGAGATGAAATTGATGTTGTGTGAGACTCTAAACCAACGATGCATAGATAGGAATGAAATATATCAATTTTCGTTCAATGAATCCTATGTACGGGAGGGAAAGAGAAGTTTTTCGGATCAATCTTGAACTACGATACACAATTTCCTTTAAAATGCAATTGCAACGAATCACGCAATAATAACAATTCTCTATTGTTCCTTTTTCAATAATTTCAACAATTGATTTTCAATACTTTCGAAGACGAAAATGATTTTGAAAGAAAAACGTTGTTCACTTTTCAAAAAGGACCTATACCATAATGGTGAGAGTGAAGAAAACCAACAAACAATGAACAAGCAATAGACAAAAACCCAAACCAATCTTTCAATGGAAACAAAAATAACAAGCAGACCAAACTAGTCTTTTCAATTGCATGAGAAAAGTGATCTTCCAAATAATGGGCAAAAGAAAAAGACAAAGAATCTCAACTTTCAACCGATCGTCGTTTCTTAACCAAACAAGCATTCAGATTCCAAAATCAGAGAGTATATCTTTGCCTAGAAAAGTCAAGAAATGAAAGTCGAGAAAAAATGGACAGGAAGAGCCTTTGATTTCCTAAGACTGATCGTGCACAAAATCCGAAGACAAGAAAACATCAACCAATGGTCCAAGAAGCTCTTTTCAGGCACCTATACTGATCTGGGCAGCTGAACATGTAAAAATCTTAAATCCAAAATTTTGAAAAGAGGGTTCGCATGCTAACAGTGTTACACAGTGCGAGAATGGGTCATTCTCGTAGGCCAGCTTTGAGCAGAGTGCAAGAACCTCTCACTAGACCTAAAAGCAGAGTGCAAACTCAATATATTCTCACAGGCCACTGTGGGGTGCAGTGAGAGAATGTCTGAAACTAAGCAAATTTTTGGAAAAAGACAAAAAATTTGAAGGGGCTTTTGGACCCAGAGGGTCTATCAGGGTATCCTGAAGACTCAGAGATTGATATGAATGGAGAAAGGTAAGGAAAGAGCAAATGACCAAGGAAAAACACCAAAAACCATAAAGAAAATGGGTTGTATCCCCAGTGGAGTCGCCAATTTTGTTATCGGACTAATCGGTAGGTGCGGACACTAACAAATCTACCTAGATCCACCTAGATCTAGAACAAAACAGGACAGGACATGACTCTTTCCCTAAGTTATGACCATTGAATTAGCTAGTAGGGAGGAACAAGTGACATACCTTTGTATCGCTTCCTAGGGTCTCTGTTGCTCCCGCTTCGCTCTGGTGCTCTCATGAGGTCAAGACCAAGACAACACAAACCAACCAAAGTGAAGATAGCAAAATATATTCAAGTGTCAACTTATGTGTATGATCAAGAAATTACACAATAAAGTAAGAATGACTTTATGGGAAAAGGACATGCCACTGTATCATATTAATCGAAAGTAGAAGATACAACCTGATCGCCTTGATGTCGCAAGTTTCCTTTTGGTGGCTCTTGGCTCCAACACACACACTTGCTCGATCCTCGTATGAAGAATATCCAATTCCTCTTGATAGACTTGCTAGAGTCTCCAAGCTCCTGTTCAAGCTAGGCTCTTCACACAATTCTTTCACCAATTCTCCAATTAATCTTGCTTAACCTTTTCCATGAGAATCCCATCAATATATAAGAGAGGATGAGATGGTTACTTGGATAATAATGATCCCACAATATCAGGAAAACCAATACAAAGTTAACCATTCGAATGTCAACCCATCCTCTAGAAGATTCCCTTCTAGAACCATCGAGACTTCATCTTTTTCCAAGCTTGAGAACAAGTTCGCACCCTAGCTGAAGGCAGCCTGTGAGAATGGGTCATTCTCGCACCCTAGGATATAAGCAACCTACGAACTCTCTTTAAAAATATGTTTTATGGGAAGAGATGAATGTCACTTTTCTCAGGAGAAAGTTCTTATTAGGAGCCTGAGTACACCACCATCAATACACCATCAAGATGACCAAAATCATGGGTAACACTACGAAAATATTTAAAAGAATATTGCATATTGATTATTCAAGTTCAAATAAAATGTGTGCAAACAACACAACATAATATTTGTGATACTTAAATGATAAAGTAAAATGTGCTCATCCTATTGGATTGGGATGGGAATACCATGGACCATATATAATAACAAAGGTAACCGAGAAGAAGAAAGGAAAACAATCAAGGATCAACTTTACAAGTAAACAATAAACACATGAAGTTGGATGATCAAAGATTGACATGAAAGAAGGGAAATGCTTTGAAAAAAATGTATTCACAGAAATGAAAGTAGAATTTGATGGATGGATTCCTCTCTCAATCCTTTGGAAAATATTGATAATTATAGCCTAGACTCAGCCCTTGTTGGTGCAACTACTTCTTGGAAGTTATGGAGGATTAGTTATTTCATTCAATGAATTCTTGTGCCAATTTTCAATATATTCATTTAACGATGGAAGTATTATGTCCTTCTTGACCCAAAGCGAAAATATATCATCCTCTATTTCCTTGCACTCAAAATGTAATTCTTGTATTGATGCTAAATGATCCGCATTATCATTAACAAAATTAACTAACCATCATTTAATTTCCTCTTATGGGAAATTAGTGAAGTTGTCAAATTCACTACCCCATGAAATATTGAGTAAATTTAAATCACATTCCAACTGTTCCTTGGTTAACAACGTGGATTCTCTAATTAGTGGTGGACCCTCGATTTCTTTAACTACTTCAATTGACTTTAGGAACGAGTCACTTCTTTTTCCCTCCTAAGTTTTACAAGTTGCAATTAATTCTCTAAGGACTTCTATCCTTGCGATCCAACCATGTTTTATTTGTTTCATTCTAATATTTGAAGGTAAATCTTGTTGTTTCCTTGTGAAATCATTCATATTTGACACTCGTGTTGTAAATGTACTCAAATAATTTTTATAAAAATAATCATCACTATCCAAATCTTGTTGTAGGTACTATGTAAGAGAACAAATCCTTTGCGACAAATTCCTTAAATTGGTGCCTACCTCCCATGCCTCAAAAATTGTGTCGATCCACTTATTTATGTTATCTTCAACATACGTTTTGATGCCACTTAATAATTTGGATTTTTTTTACTTTATAGGATGTACCTAGTGTGCCTTCCAGAACTATTTTTGGGACAATAATAGATAATGGTTTAACAAATAGTGGTCTAGGACTCAAAGCATCCTCCAACTCACTTATCCTCTTTTTCAATCTAATATTCTCCAATTCTTGTTCTGTAATATAATGATCTAGAGCATCTCCAATGGTCAAATGTAGCTTGAGGATTCCAGAGGGTCCCACTCCAGAAAAATCCACCTCTGAACTCCCTTTCTCTGTAACTTTCTTATTCTTAACATGATTTTTCTCTATTTGCAATTTTTTGTCGTCTTTATTATACTTATTATTAAGCAAGGTCAAAGATTGCTCCTAAAAAACTGTTGGTCCCTTGCGGGCCAACTCCTCTGCTATTTGTTGAATTTCAATGATTTTCATTACCTCCCATTCAAGCACTAGGTTTTTGTTATCAATTTCTATCTCAACTAAATCATTTCCTGGGTCTTCAGAGTCTTGAGCAGTTTTGTTGCTAGTCCTTTTTCTTTTTGTTTTTCAAACAATGTGTTCTTTCTACAGAGGGGGATTACTTCCGCACCTGCTCCCACACATCCTTAATTATTCTCTCCTTTTCTTGCATTAATATATTGGCTTCTTTGGGTAGAGGAGGAACTCTTATGGGAGAGGGGGGTAGAACCAACATGAACAGTAGTTGCAATTTTGTCTCTTTGTTTATACTTTGCTTGTTAAAATTATTTCTTCAAATTAGTATTTTTTACTTGTGTATTTGAGCTGAACTATGTGACCAAATCATCATTATTAACTTGTTTCTCTTTCTCGGAAATTTCTCTATTGGTGTTGGGGTCATTATCACTGACTCCCTCTGTGATTTCTTGCATTCTTGCAAAATAAGTACCATAACCAATTGAAGATAAATAGGTAGAAAAGATTCCTCCTGGGTCAAATCCTTTGAAGAATTCAACTTATTTTAAATGAAATGAATTCAATAATTCAATAGTTTTAGCCAAATGTGTTAGGCCTCTGATTGGAATTTCAGCAACATGTAAAGACAAGGAGATAAATTGACTCTTCCTTTTCTTGTCAAATAAGGAAGAACCATATTTATACTATCTATAGAATTCAACAAAAAAATATCTATCACAAAATAAATTGGGAAGAAGGAAAAGCTTTCCTTCAAACTTGTACAACCTGATGTAGGTAGACTCTTCCTCATATACTCAAATATTTTTTCCTTTAAGAAAATTCAAGGCTTTCGATGCAAGTATCATCAGTTGTGTTCCAATAATAATGTGTCTAAATTACTTGACGAATTTATCTTGTACTTGGTAGAAATGGAATAGAGCCTTATGCCTCCGTAATACAAGGTACCAAAATTGAACTAGAGCATTATCAATATCAACATTAACCCTCGAGGGAAATACTTCGAATACATTACAATACACCATAGGAAATACCAAATTTGAGGTCATGAAAAACCTATTTATCTTCATATAATTTGAAAGTTGATAAGAAATCTCATTCAAAATGATTTCATCCCAGTCGAACATTGCTTTCACTCGAATAGAAAAGTGTAGTATGTACAGAACATACCTCGGATTGTAGGATATAGAATCTTGTGTCACGAGCCATGAGAAAAGCTAATAAAAATCCCATTAGAGCTTAGATAACATGCATACACTAAAAGGAAAAGACCCTCTAGTGGAGGCTTTTAGTGTTAAAAAATTGACAAAAATTGTCAAAAAAACCTCCACGAAAACATTCGTTTTTGGTAGTGGATGGTTTTGCAGAGATTATAACGGAACTTCATTATAACTAAGAAAATATGGGTGGGCAGAGGTTGTAGCGGATTTTTTTCCATGCAGTGCACTTCACATACCATATGTGATGCAGGAGCATCATCAACAAGGCACACATGGAGAGACAACTCAACTCCCTGGTGCGCCTTTTGAATTATTTGGAATCTTAACCGCTGGCGTTTCCTGCAAATCTTTTTGAATGGATTGAAAACTGAAGAAGATCAAACCGCTTGGGAGTTGAATGATCATGAGCAATTTGGGAGTTCCACTCCTAGACTTTAATGTAACAGAACTTAAGTAGTAGTTAGATTCTTTCGAGAATAGAGGTAGTCGGAGGGAACCCTAGGAACCTTCTTGTATATGTAGATGCATTGTATGCCCAAATGAAGTTGTTGGAGATTAGGTTACTGGACATGATGGTAGTTGCAGATTAGTAGGAGGAAGAACTGAGACTCTATGATATTCTAGACTCTATACGTATTTGTAAATAGATATTCATCTTAAGAGGAATAAAACAGTTTTCCTGCATATGAACTTTCTGTGCGTTTATGTGTATATGATGAATGTTATTTGTGCGTGTTTATGTATGTTGTAGATGTATGTGATAGGTTTTCATATGCAGTAGAATGATATAATTCTCTGTCTTCATTGAGATTGTTATATTATTTTGGATTCTTTGGGCTGTGCAAGGAGTGCACAATAGAACATTGGAAGTTCTGTAGCCAGCTCAAGAAATGCGCATCTGAACTTTGTTGAGTAAGAAAAGAATGTGCCAGGAGGGCACACCAGAGCGATGATAATTCAAGGGAAACCTAAAGTTTGTTGAATTCCTTAGAGGAGAAACTGTGCAGAGGAATCACAGAGAGACATAATCACTGAGAACTCTATACAACTCTGCCAGGTGCGCATCGAGTAGGTGCAAGCGTGAGCGAAAAGACTCTGTTTCGATATTGACAAGAAAGAGTGTCAAGAAGAATACACCCACAGAGTTGTTGAATACTCAGTAAGATATGCAAGTGTGCACTGAGAAAAAGTTGCTGAGAAGGCACAAGAATCCCTTTGAGGAGTAAAGGGACTGAAACCTTAGAAATTGAGTAAGCAAAATCTCAAGAGAGACAATGCAAGGAGTGCAAGTAGAAGTGAATTTACTTCAAGTTCACAAGCTCAAGAGGAGTAGTGAAAGTTTGCACGCAGAGCGCAAGTGTGCACCAAAGCCGAGGTCAATTTTCATTGTCAAATCTCAGAAGGAAAAGTGGGTTCGAGACCCTAACAACTGGTTTCGCAGGAGAAGGTTCAAAGGCCACGACCTATGAACACTTAAAATTTTTCCCAAGTCCGAGAGAACAAAGAAGCTCAGGAGGAGGAGCAACAAAAACCGTTAGATCGGTTGTAGGAAGAGATATGGACAGTCAGATCAGGGTCCAAGATGAAGGAGGAATGCACGAGGAGAAGTACAKATCCCATCCATCGAATCTAGGCGTGAAGGACCAACAAGCATTGGATCTAGGTAAAGTGCATGGGCCTTAACCCTTTGTGTGTACAGGGGAGTAAACTTACCGAAGTCCYGAAGTGATTAGGGACCGTCCATCATCCATAGGGACATGTGGTGTAAGATCCACAACCCCGGAGCGATAACACTTCAGAAGTTTGTGGTCAAGTAGGAAGCGAAATTGTCGAAGAGCCGAAGTAGATCCTGACCGTTGGTCGCCAGAAGGTACATGTCAATAGATCTGAGACTTCGGGGAAAGTCACTTCGAAGGATTTCAAGTGTGGAGTGTGACAAACTCTTGAAGTCCCTAAGGGCTAAGTAAATCGCAACCTTCCGTTGCAAAGGACAAGTGGCAAAAATCCTTCGTTCTCGGGTGAAAGCACTTCGAAAGGAAACGGGTGAGGAGGAGTTGAAACTCCCGAACCCTGAATAACCGAAGTCAATCATAGCCATTAGATTCAGAGGGACATGCGGTAGAGATCTTTGAACTTTGGGTTAAATCATTCTGGGAGAAAATGAGTGCGCATGAGTTGAAACTCCTGAAGCCCGAAGAGCCGAAGTGGATCATGACCGTCAGATCCAAAAGGACACACGTTGACAGATCATGTATTTCAGGTGAAAGCACTCTGAGAGAAAGCGAGAGTGAAGTTGAGACTTCTGAAGGATGAATTCCCGAAGTGGACCAGAGTCTTTTATTTGAGGAGGACGCATGGTAGAAGATCTGCCATTTCGAAGAAAAGTCACTCCGAGAGAAAAAGGAGTGCATTGAACAATAACTCCTGAAGGTCGGAGAGCTAGAGTTCATCTGAGCCGTCCATTTGTTGAGGAAAGGTGTTAGTAGATTTTCCACTTCGAAAGATAGCCACTTCGGGAAGAATCAGGCACATGATTTTGAAACTCCTGAAGCCCGAATAACTGAAGTCAATTGTAGCCCTCAATCTGAGGGAGACACGTGTCGATAGATCGTGGACTCCGGGTGAAAGAATTCCAGGAGAAAGCGAAGGAAGGAAGGGAGGAAAATCTCAGTCGTCGGTCAATAGGCACTGTCTGAGATCACGAGATTGACGATCGTGCTTAATTGCAGGGACAGAAAGTGATCGAACTTTAAAATCCTAGAGCGGGCCGCAATAGAAACCACGATATTGCCAAAGGGATACATGACAACTGGTAGTGAATTACAGGGAGAAAATCAGTGTGGTCTCAAACCACTCTTGGCCACCCCGCAATCACGTGCTTACGTGAGGGAACAACTTGAGGTCATATGTGAAGGAAAGGACCTAGCGAGGGGAGGTAATTTATTTTATTTAAATTCTTCAAAGAGGTGAGGGAAGAGCCCGCGGGTTTGACATAACCTGCACTTTGAAAGAAAAATGACCTATGTAAATTGATTGCGGTCTAATAAAGGCCCAAAGAGTTGATCTGACTCCTCGATTTGAATGATCCTAGACCGATAGGTCGAGCAACCTCGAGGAGAGAAGGGGGGGGTCTGCATCAAGTGGTATCATAGCTTAAAATTTGTCTGTAGATTGTAGGCAAACGTGAGAAGGTGAAAAGAGATAATCTAATAACATCAAATGGTATCGAAACCTTAATAGTGCCTATAGACAACAGGTGAAGGAGGAGACATAGTGTGATTCTCTATGAATGATGGTTGCATGTATGCAACAAAAATTGGAGAATGAGGTAGGCTGCATGGAAAAGTTGGAAATGCTCTGTGTAATAGAATAATGCACATACTTTCCAGAAGGGAAAGCAGAGGGTGAAAATGGCTACTGAAGGCCATCAGTGTGGTCAAGTCACAGACCACCAATAGAAAAACAAAGTTAAGTTAGAAAAATATCTCAGGGAGATCAGAGCAGGAATGGAGAGGCTAGCATTGAAGATGCAACAGGAGGCAAAGGTACACTGGAAGTATGAATGGCCTCTGAAAAGGAAGGTGAAGTGGCCTATCCAGAATTTGTTAGCCAGAAGGCAAATACAAGTAGTGAGGAAATGGTTGAGGCATGCTGAAAACCTCAGTGGCATAGAGGAGAGAGTGGTTCACATATGCGAGACATAAATTGAAAGGAACCTCAGTGATGAGGAGGAGATGAGATCACCTAGAGATCTTATGAAATTCTAGGAGGGCAGAGATAAATTCTTATATTTCCAGATGGGCGATGAGATAGGATCCAACAAAGATCTCATAGACTGCCAGGAGGGCAGGAATGAAATACCAGATTCCCAGGTAAGCAAAGGAGAGGAGATGAGCTTAGAGGTGAGTTCATATCAACAAGGAATGTTGATAGAGGAGGATCAAAGGAGTGTTCTGGTCATTAGGGGGATTCAAATATTCATACCAAATAACCCAACATAGGATAGTACAAGTGTTGCACATGAGGAAATAATGCAATAGGAATCCAAGAAAGAGGCCATGGGGACAAATGCTTTTAAATTTAACTGTGTATGTGATGCAGGTGCAGCAGATGAAAGACAACCAAAAAATACTATCAAAGAGGAGGAGAAGGAGAAGACACCGATGTTTGCCCCAACAGAAAAATAGGAGCATTCAGATGAATTTATCACTCAATGGAAGCAAGAGCTGAAGATGTTGGAGGATTGGTTGAACAATCCAGAACCAAGAAGGGTCTGTAAGGATGCAGTCATGCAAAGGTAGATATGCCAAAAAATGAAATGATAGAAGCCAATATGTCTGAGGAGGAAGTTGAGCAACAACTCAGTGGTGAGATGGAAAAATTGGAGTCTGTAGTAGAGTGGAAAAATAGTACGAAAAAAGATGAAGATAACATGAAGGGTTAGATTGATCAAATTGGTGGGGAGGAGAAAGAGAACACATTACAATGTGCCCAAGAGATGGAGAAATAAGAGCATTCGATGGAGTTGCTCAAATTTTTTAACCAGGGATATGAACATGAGGTAGCTGTAAAATTGGAATCCACAACAAAAGGAGATGAGCATTCAGAGGAATGGCTTGAAATTTTCATCTCGAAATCTGAATAGGAGATGACTGCAAAATTGGAGTTTGCAATAGAAGAGGAAGAAGACAACATATATTTCTCTAATCTGTGTGAAGAACTAGAGGCCCTGGAGAAGAGGGTAAATATGCAGAGTCAACACATCCAATAGGTTAAGTTGGAAACAAAAGGAGAAGAATTCAAGTCTGGGGATCAGCTAGAAGGAGTTGGGAGTGCACTAGCAGAGCTAACATAAGTCAATCTGTCAAAGGGAATAGTTGGGAAACATTTTAGTGAGGAGGCTACAGAACTTAATTCCGCAATGGAGTGGCAATTTGATGCCACAGGAGATGAAGTTAGCTTGGGAGACCATATTGGTCTGCCCATTGAGATGTGTGATGAGAAGAAGGTGCAACAGAGTAGGCTACAAAACAAGAACCATCCCGTAGACCAGCTAGACGAGGTGATTGAGGAGATAATAAAGTTGATGGTGAATTTGGCAAAGGAATTTGTCAACAGAGAAGGACAAGACATAAGAGAACCTGCAGGAGCAGCAGGGCAGCAGAAGCAACAAATCAAAGGAGCAAGTGGACAACTCCAATTTCAGGTTTGGGATCCTGGAGGATGTCAACAACATAGTAGAGGGAGCCATGAGCAAAAGCTCATGATTTTCCCAGCAGTGGAGTATGATGCAGGAGCGTTGTCAAAAAGGCACACATGGAGAGACAACTCAATGCCCTAGCGCTCCCTTTGAATTATTTGGAATATTAACCATTGGCGTTTCCTGCAAATCTTTTTGAACGGATTGAAAACTAAGAAGATCAAACCTCTTGGGATATGAATGATCACGAGCGATCTGGGAGTTTCACTCCTAGAATTTAATGTAACATAACTTAAGTAGTAGTTAGCTTCTTTTGAGAATAGAGGTAGTCAGAGGGAACCCTAGGAACCTTCTTGTATATGTAGATGCATTGTATGCCCAAATGAGGCTATTGGAGATTAGGTTACTAGATATGATGGTAGTTGCAGATTAGTAGGAGATAGGAGTAGGAGAAAGAAATGAGACTCCGTGATAGTCGAGTCTGTATACATATTTGTAAACAGATATTCATCTTAAGAGGAAGAAAACAATTTTCCTGCATATGAACTTTTTGTGCATGTTTATGTATTTTGTAGATGTATGTGATAGGTTTTCATCTGCAATAGGAAGATAAACTTATATATCTTCGTTGAGATTGTTATATTGTTTTGGATTCTTTAGGCTGTGCAAGGAGTGCACAACAAAACATTGGAGGTTCTATAGCCAGCGCAAGGAGTGCGCATCTGAACTCTGTTGATTCAGAAAAGAACGTGCCAAAAGGGTGCACCAACACGATTCCAATTCAAGGGAAACCTCAAGGTTGTTGAATACCTTAGAGGAAAAACTATGCAAATGAATCAAAGAGAGACAGAGTCATTGAGAACTCTATAGAGCTCTTCCAGGTGGGCATCAAGTAGGTGAAAGTGTGAAAGAAAAGACTCTGTTTCGAGATTGAGAAGAAAGAGTGTCAAGAAGAAGACACCGACAGAGTTGTTGAATAATATGTAAGCATTGCAAGTGTGCATTGAGAAAAAGTTGTCGAGAAGGCACAAGAATCCCTTTGAGGAGTAAAGGGACTGAAACCTTAGAACTTGAGTAAGAAAAATATCAAGAGAGACAACGCAAGGAGTGCCCGCAGAAATGAATTTACTTCAAGTTCACAAGCTCGGGAGGGGTAGTGCAAGTTTACATGCAGAGCACAAGTGTGCGCCAGAGCAGAGGTAAATTTTCATTGTCAAAGCTCAAGAGGAAAAGCAAAGTTGATATCCTAGCAACTGGTTTCGCAGGAGAAGGTTCAAAGGCCACAACCTGTGAACACTTAAAAATTTTCCCAAGTCCGGGAGAACAAAGAAGCTCAGGAGGAGGAGCGACAGAAACCATCTGATCGACTGTAGGAAGAGATCTGGACCATCAGATCAGGGTCCAGGATGAAGGAGGAACGCACGAGGAGAAGGACAGATCCCATCCATCGGATATGGGCGTGAAGGCCCAACAAGTTTTGGATCCAGGTAAAGTGCATGGGCCTTAGCCCTTTGTGTGTACAGGGGAGAGGACTAGCAGAAGTATCGAAGCACCGAAGTGATTAGGGACTGTCCATCATCCAGAGGGATAGGTGGTGTAAGATCCACAACCCCGAAGTGAGAGCACTTCGAAAGTTTGTGGTAAAAAAGGAAGCAAAATCGTCAAAGAGCTGAAGTAGATCTTAGTCGTAGGTCGCCAGAAGGTACGTGTCAACAGTTATGAGACTTTGGAGAAAGTCACTTCGAAGTATTTCAAGTGTGGAGTGTGAAAAAATCTCAAAGTCCCAAAGGGAGAAGTAAATTACAACCGTCCGTTGTGAAGGACATGTGGCCTAAATCCATTGTCCTCGGTTTAAAGCACTTCGGAAGGAAACAGGTGAGGAGGAGTTGAAAATCCCGAAGCCCGAATAGACGAAGTGAATCATAGCCGTTAGAGTCAGAGGGACACATGACAACAATCTTTGAACTTCAGGTGAAATAACTCCAGGAGAAAACGAGTGCACATGAATTGAAACTCCCAAAGCCCGAAGAGACGAAGTGGATCACGATTGTCGGATACAAAAGGACACACATCGACAGATCGTGTATTTCAGGTGAAAGCACTCCGAGAGAAAGCAAGCGTGGAGTTGAGACTTTTGAAGGCCGAAGTCCCGAAGTGGACAAGGGTCGTTTATTTAAGGAGGACATGTGGCAAAAGATCTGTCATTTTGGAGAAAAGTCACTCCGGGAGAAAAAGGAGTGCATTGAACAAGAACTCCTAAAGGTTGGAGAGTCGGAGTTCATCTAAGCCGTCTATTTGTTGAGGACATGCGTCAACAGATTTTCCACTTAGGAGGATAGCCACTTCAAGAAGAAGCAGGCGCAAGAGTTTGAAACTTCTGAAGCTTGAAGAGTCGAAGTTAATCATAGCCCTCGATCTGAGGGAGACACGCGTCAACAGATCGTGGACTCCGGGGGAAAGCATTCCGAGGGAAAATGAAGGAAGGGAGGCAGATCTCAGCCGTCGGTCAAGTGACACCACCTGAGATCACAAGATCGACGGTCGCGCTTAATTGCGGGGACAAAAAAGTGATCAGACTTTAAAAATCCTAGAGCGGGCCGCAATCGAAAACACTGTATTTCCAAAGGGATATGTGGCAACTGGTAGTGAATTGCGGGGAGAAAAGCGGTGTGGTCTCAAACCACTCTTGGCCACCCCACAATCATGTTCTTACGTGAGGGAACAAATTGAGGTCATATGTGAAGGAAATGACCTAGCGAGGGGAGCCAGTGTCTGTTATTTAAATTCTTTAAAGAGGCCAGGGAAGAATTCGTGGATTTGACAAAACCTGCACTTTGAAAGAAAGGGAACCTGTGTAAATTGATTGGGGTCTAATAAAGGCTCGAAGAGTTGATCTGACTCCTTGATTTGAATGATCCTAGACCAGGAGGTTGAGCAACCCCGAGGAGAGAAGGGGGGGGTCTGCATCAATATGCATTTGTGCACTTAAAACATTAACACATCGGTGCCTACATTACACAATAGGCACCGGTCGAGTCCTAAAATATTGGATCCCCGATGTGTTTATGCAAACTACAGCCTAGTGCTTTAATAAAAACAATGCATCGATCGAATATATGATACCGAGCATCAATGTGTTCTTGAACTTAAAGCCCCGATGCTCACATGTCAACCAAAGCACCGTGGCTATCCAAGAAATATGGGGCACCAATGCTCTTATAAACTTAAACGCATTGGTGCCCTAATAGGAATAAAGCACCAGGAAAATCAATGATAACATGCATCGATGCGCTAAAAAACAAAAATGACTGGTGCATGATGTCAAGAAGGCCCTGATGTGGACTCGTGAAAGAGAAGAACTGGTGCGCTTATAAATGGAACACACCGATAAGTCATATTATTATTATAAATTTTGGTTAAAATATGATTAATATCGATGCTTTTTCAATTTATGTCAGCGCCGATGCGTATTATGTTACATCACCGGTGCATGTTATAATTAAAGACACCGATGCTTTTTTTCATTGAATGCATCGATTGTTATTTTCTCTTTTCAGAAGCATCGACTTGTGACAGTGCACAATTATTGTTATTTTTTAATTCCATTGTTTATCAAAACATTGACATATATCTTATAATAGTATTCATATAAATTAAATTTTGATTAGTGCATTTGGATATGATGTTTGGATTATCTTGTTATATCATCAGTGTTCGCATCTCTTCGTTATAATATTTAATCATTCATATATTTATTCAGTGATGCAACATTTCACAGGAACATTGGACAACACAAAAGAATAAAACAAAACATATTTTATCATATACGAATAAGAGGCTCTTTTTCGTACAAAATGGGACCCTTATTGGTAACCCCTTGTATTTCAATTGGGACAGTACTATGTCCATTACATTAAACAAAATGCCTAATTTTCACAAACAGTTATTTCAAAAAATACAACAGCTTGCATTGATATCCAAATATATTGATCACCATTCTTCGTTGGAACTCTTGTAAGACGTGCTCAAGATACTTCCATAACTTGGGTTATTTGGTCGAATGTTTTGTTGATTGGCTTGATTTTTTCCCTCTTCTTCAAATGATTCCATATACAAAAATAAAAAGAAAGTGTAATAAGTGTATCTACATTGGTGAGAATAATGAAAATTGAAATAAATAATATACATGAATGTAAATTGAAAAGTGACATACCATAAGAATCGAGTCATGAATGATACACATTTTTTCAAAACCAAATATCATGCCTTCTGTCAACAACTCTTCTGTTGGCACATTTCCATACTTTGTTTCCTGCAGTTTTAATATACCACATAATAAATTATAGATTTAATATAAAAGATGTTTTTTATTCCATTAATTATAAAATGAGAGAACTAAAACAACATAGATACTTACAAATTCCACAATTAATTTTTGATATGCCAACATGTACTCACAACCTTTACTTAGCCCAATGTCAATAAACTCTTGCGATGACTCTTCTTTGTATGTTAGCACCTGTTTGAAGACATTCAAGGATGGTTGTTGTAAAACAACTTAAAATATACAAAAATGAAATCTTAAGTTAATGTTATAAGGAAATAACAATTACTCACAAACTTTGCTATCAACCCTTTTCTTCCTTGTCATCTTGTTTTATGTGCTGAATGAGTTCCATTTTGTTTTCTTTTCTGCAAGAAAATACTTGAAAATTAATAATTAATGCTAAATTATTTATTTATATATACCTAATAGAAAAATTCAATGATTTCATACATTTGAAGCACATTGTTGTTGAGATGGCTCCTCATGCAATGCAATTATGTCCATTTCTTTTACCATCTCCTTGCACATTTTTTTCGACATTCCTACTGGTATATTTTGGATATCAACTCGTTGATCCTTTGGGATTTTCATAATCTCTCTGAAAAAAGTAACATGACAATTAAATATTTTTATATTGATATATGAAAACTAAATATAACGAGATTGATATCAATAAATTAAGAATGATTTGTAGTAATATATACATATTCTAGAAAAGCATTTTTAGGAATATTACTTTTTGAATGATTCTTTTTTGTTGTTATATGTTTTTTCTATTGCAAGTTTGATAGGTCTCATTGACCATTGCTATGGAAACGCTTTTTGTAGTTTATATATAACCTGGTTCTTTGAATCATTGGATTGATTTTTGTATTGTAAGTGGAAAGTATGTCTATACGTTCATTCCTCTATACCTCTCATAGTTTTGCAAAAGTCCTCCCCCCCCCTTCATTAACTTCCAACACCACTCTAGATGAGCTAAGGACCAATTCATCATCATTTACATCTTCTATAATTTTTATTTTCTTATGATGACATTATGTTCCTTCGTTGTTGGTTCCAATTGTAGATCATTTAACATATGTGAATTAATATATTGTTTTGAACATGTTATCTAATATTTTTAAGTAAAAAATTAATGAAAATTAAAAAAAAAAACTCATATTGAATATAATTTTTTCATTCACCTGGTTCATCATTTTGCAATTTTTCAATCAAGCTTTTACACTCTTCTGCACTTAGATCACAAATAATCTTATTGAGATTCCTCATTTTATGGCTCTGTAGGACACATACAAACCAATACATATTAGTTAAACTTACATATAGTTCGAACATATTAATTTTTTATAGAATTTAGAAAGAACTTGCATTTTTAGCATATTAATTTTGTATATAATTTACAAAGAACTTGCCTTTTTTTCCTTTCTGGATGTGCTATATTTGTATCCATCAGAATTTTTGTTACTTGAACTATTCTCATACATTTTTTTTACTAATATACAACCTGTATCATTCAATACAAAAGACATTAAATATATTTTATAAATAAATCACATTTCACCAAAAAAAATATCCCAGTGCATTGTATTAATATTAAAGCATCAGTGCATTACATGTTATCAAACACATCGCTATAAAAAATATTTAAAAGAACAATAAATTAGAGCAGTGCACAATATATCGTTAACAACACCGATGCATTTAATGTTAAAAATGCACCGATAATTGTTTTTATAAAAAACATTAAATTACAACAATGTGATAAGTATCGTTAACAACACCGTTCCAATTTTAAAAAAAATGAAAATAAAAAAATACCATAAACAAATAAATTTGCACATCCATGAACAATTTTTTTTAATTATTTGCAACATAGTCGGTGTGTTTGTATCTGTAAGTGCACTAGTGTGTTATATTACATAAGACACACCGATTACTCGAAACTTAAAAAAAAAAAAAAAAACATGACAGGGCAAAGAGGGTTTGGATTCGATGCATCACATGTCAAACGCCTTTTATATGGAAACATAAACCCATTAAATCTAAAAACATAAAATGAAAAGTTATAATTATGAAATGATAGAGGGAGTTAAACCCTAAGTTGAAGTTTTGCAGTCACACAAAAAAGAAGAAGCAATGGTTTAAGGTAAGTATGAAATTTTTTTATTTTATTTTTTTCTGAATCACAAAACCCTTTGATTTCTGATTTTCTGAATAATTTTGTTGCTCCAAAAGGGTTTTGAATGAATTACCATACACTTCCAATTCCGATCTTCTGAATTACTTTTCTTTCAAAAATATTGATCTGCTACTCCACAATGCTCCCATGTATGTCTCTCTTGCAAATCTGTACTATGTAAATTTTGGCAAAATAATTACCCATGAAAGAATTTATGAAAATTGTTTTAAATGAATCACCATATTTGCCTTCAATCTCCGATCTTATGAATAAATCCTGCTATTCTAAAGTATTATGTTACTCCACAGTGCTCTCCGATATGAGTTTATTGCAAATCTTTCCACTGTAAATTTTGGTAAAATAATGAAACAATGAATATGTTTTTACTATTTAAATGACTTTATGAAATTATATTTTAAATTCCCTCTCATTTTTCAATTGTAAAAAAACAAAGTCGTGCTTTTTTGTTTTTGTTTTCTTCGAAACTTCGGTGCATTTATTACTTTAACGCATCGATGCTTATATGTATACGACACACCGGTGCGTTTTAAAGTTTGGAGCACCGATATTGGATAAAATTTTATTATTATTATTTGAATTCATGGGACCGGTGCGATGCGTATATAAATTCCCGATGCTTTACAATGTTATCGACGCACCAAAGCGTGTTTGTTACAGTAACACACCGTTATGTTTTCAAAGTTATCTGATTTTTTATTTGCACACCAAATAGTATATTCATCTTAAATTATTTTTCATGATGCATCCACATGAATTGTAGTACATCATAGTATACATTTTGCGCTTAAAGTCGCCTTATTCCTAAAAATAATTTACCGTTGATTTTTGCTCAAATGTAGGGAGACAAACTTACAATATCAAATGTCCAATTCTTCAAATTCCACTCTGTTCCATATTGCTCAAAGTCCATCGCAGATTTGTCCCTTTCCATCTCAAGTAAGTTCAGATTTTATTTATATTTCGATTATCTAATTGAATTATTTTTGTTATCTATGTCAATTTGAATAAAAATGTATCCAAGTTTGCAGGATCATGATTCATAATCAAGTTCATATGCAGATAATATTCCAATACCAATTAAAAAATGTCGGACGCTCTTATAAGGAGCAACATACCACAAGTAGTTGGTAGATGAAAATGGACAACCACTTTACGTTGCCAATAGTAACATGCCATCTTCCAGCCGCAATCCTGGGTTAGCGATGGTAATAATTTTTTTGTATAATGTGATTTGAACAAACCAATTGCACTGTGCTTACTAATATCATCGATGTACTAATATTCAATATTTTTGAAATTAGGATTCTAGTGATGATGAACGACCTACCTATCATCTTCCGTTACACCCCACTACAATGTAAAATCGAGAGAAGGCTGTAATAAGAGTACAACTTGGAGATGAAGCATACCAATAATGGTTGAATCAACCACCTATTCAATTCCCAATACGTTCAGATTCACCAATTAGGAATGACTAGAACAATAGTAGTTCTTCACAAGTTGGCAATGGATTTAATGAAATAGAGGTTGGTATGGATGATTATTTATGGGATACAACTGCCATGGAGACAATGTTGTTATATGCATTCCATAACGATGAGTAAGGGGATGATTCTCATATCACTGATACCTTATTCGAAAGTCTGAATCTGCTTCCACCACCCCTCTCTTTGGACCTATCTAGTCAAAATATACCCAACTGAAGACAACAATGTTACTGTACAACTTGAAAGCAAAGTTTGGCATGTCAAACTCATGTTTCTCGACAATATTGAGTTAACTGATCATCATTAAGTCCCTTATAATTTGAGAAATATTGTCACACAATCAACACTAAAAACAATCGATTTTACGAACGTTAAATAACATTGTACATTTCTATTTCCCACTAATTGCAGGTTATTCAAATATAAGGTTCTTCCGAGTGATAATATCTTGCCCAATAGTTGAGAAGAGCCAAAGAAAATGTTGAAAATATTGGGTGTTGAGTACATATCATATCATGCGTGTTTGAATGATTGTATTCTATATAGAAGAGAATATGCATACAAATAGATATGTCCGAAATGTGGGCATGAAAAATATCATAAATCAAATAAAAAGGGTAAATCACATGGTCCTCCTCATAAGATATTGAGGCACATGCTATAATACCAAGGATTCAAATACCATTTTGTTGCAAAGAATTAGCTATGTTGCAGGGATGGCATGCCTCGCACATAAGTGAGTTGGGAGTTATGTGAATCCCAACAGGTTCAATAGCCATGGAGGATATAGAGGATACATAGCCCAAAAAATTCAAGGAGGAAGTACGAAGTCTGCGACTCAGCATAGCCATGGATGGCGTCAACCCATATTCCCTCCAAAACATCAACTATTATGTTTGTCCCGTAGTAATGATCAATAACAATATCCCCCCATGGTTGTTTGTGAAGAATGAACATCTTATGTTGGCTCTTATAGTCCCTGGTAGAAGACAAGTGAAGAATATGGATGTCTACCTACAACCATTGGTAGATGAATTGAATGAATTATGGGAAGGGATACATGTATACAATGTGTCAAGACCCATCACAACATAGAGGAATTTTACGTTGTATGGCATATGTTCTTACACCACACATGATTATCTAGGCTTAGGAGTTTGATCTAGTAAATTACATGTTTATTGATTTGTTTATATACGTAACAATATTTTTTGGCATATTTAATTCATTGTGACTGTTCTAGACTTCAATGCTAACATGATCTATTGTATACATTAATAATTTCTCAGGTCTTGTAACAAAAGGCTATCATGGTTGTAAATGTTGTGGACCTTCTTTGAAGGCTAGGTGGTCCAACCACCTACAAAATTCAGTGTACGACTGCTCCAGGGTATTCCTCCCAAAACAACACCCTTATAGAAGAGAAGCATCTGCTTTCAATGGTACACTAGAGAGAGCCCAAAGGCCTGTAATAATGACACCAACAAAATGGCTTAGATCATATGAGAGAGAGAAGGAGAAGGAGATTATAAAAATATTTGATTCAAATGGGGAGCCTATGTTCGATGATCTAGAATTTTCAACACATATGTTGAGAAATTTCCCATTGGGATGAAAAATAAATCTGTCTTTTATGAGCTCCCATATTGGGAGCATCTTAAGATTGCCCACTTACTAGATCCCATGCATATATTTAAAAATGTTTCATCTTCTTTATGGAGGCACATATAATCAAAATAAAGTGACACATTTTGTATTAGGAGAGATCTTATTTCTTCAAAAAGTAAAAAGAAACATTGTCCAATAAAAGAAAGTAGAGGAGAGGTTGGTCCCTCTTGGTCTTTTAAAGAAGGTGATGTCCCATGGATATTGAAGAAATTTGATCTTTCTTTGGCAAAGAAAATTATATTGGGTGTGAAGGTGCCTTCTTTATATGGGTATTCACTACGACACAACTTCACCGTGGAAGACCATTTGTCGGGGTTAAAATCACATGACCATTTGAACCTTCTAAGAGTACGTATGTCAAAAACATGATTTTATTATTTGTTTTATAAATTCATGCTATGGGATAAAACATAATTAATTTTATATGTGTTTACTTTGTAGGGTCATTATCCACTGTTGGTGCATGGGTGTGTGAACCATGACTTCCCCTAGGACCTACGATGTGCCATATCTAAATTATCTGCATTTGTACATTGGATCACATCAAAGGAGATCTATATGGATAGCATTCCATGGTGGCATCAAGAGATAGTTGAGATTGTTTGTATGTTTGAGAAGGAACTGCCAACGATTTCATGGAATTGCAAGTTCATCTTCTAATTCACCTAGTAGATGAGGTTGAATTAGTCGGAGTGGTCTCCTCTCGTTGGATGTTCTTCTTAGAGAGGTACATGAAGAAATTGAAAATATTTGTTCGACAAAGGGAAAAACCAGAGGGGTCTATGGAAGAGGGGTACATATCATATGAGTCTTTCTATTATGCCAGTGAGTACATCAAACAAATCGAAAACACACCAGGTGTGATAATTTGGGACGACGAAAGGGATGAAGACAAAAGAGAAGGGGAACTTCTGCAAATGAACAGAAAAAGGTGCTTGATAAAGAGTAAGTGACTTATCATTTGTCAAATTTCTACATAGTAACTATTCACACTAAACTTCATAATGTATATTTTGATATGATACGTACTATATGTCGATTTTATTTCATGAATACACACACACACACACACACACATTCGATTTTATTTATATATACACACACATGAAATAAAATCAAATGTGTGTGTGTGTGTGTGTAGATATATATATACAGACACACACACATTAGCGAATTTAGAAATTGATGCCATCAATAAATTCATTCTTTACAATTCAGAGGCAACACAGTCATGGATCACATTGTACGAATAGAAGAGGAGGAAATGGGAGAGTGATATGAAATAATTTAGACGGTTGAATGGTAGAAGCATGTCTTATCTTGATCATTTAAAAGAAAATATGCCAATGATATGCCCCAACAATTGAGTTGTTGACCAAGTCAAAGAGAAATAAAGTGCATTCAGTCGTTACCCGCGTGTTGAAGAGGATGCACTAAACATGGGGATTGGGTGTAAAAACTTGGTAACAATCTCTTTGTGTACATTTTGTAACATTTAAATGCACCTTTGAACTATAACATCTATATTTTATATTTTATTAGTTGACTTATTAGATACATGACAATGTGATTTTTTCACTTTTTTTATAGGTGCATTTGTTCCCATCTATTTGGGCATATGGACATCATTTTCACACAGAGGATGCCGAATATGGACACATGACACAAGACTGTGGAGTGGAAGTTGATTTCGACCAATCTAGTTGTGCTAGACACCGCGATCAAAACCTAATATGAGAGACGTTAGGTTATGTTGGAAAGAAGCAAGAGATCATTCAGGTGGACTTATCTTCTTTCCAATGTGTTATTTTTAGGTGCAAGTGGTATGACACCTTTGATTGGAATAATTTAAAGGAATATCACGATAGTGGGATGATATGTATCAACTCTAGAAAGATGTGCGATGAAACTAAGGAGCCTTATGTTTTCCCAAAACACTGCAACCAAGTCTTTTTTTACCCATATGTATTGGATAGGGATTGGTGATTCGTATTAAGACATGACCCTAGATCAAAACATATTTTTGAGAACAATAGTGTTATCATGCCAAGCAAGGAAGATAATGAGGGTGATGACAACAAATAGTGATATATACATGTTTTATTTCATCTTTAATACTTTTGTTGTGTCTTTTTGTTATATTCTTTATTTCGTTAATTATATTGTTTTTTATTCATCTTCCGATATATGAAATGTTAAGTTAATTATAACAAATCTTTGAACAATTTTAGTTGGTTAACAGTCAGTTTAATGAGTAATGTGTTTGTATTTCAAATTATTTGTGATTGCGTCCCTGAGGTGTAGGATAGTCGGTGACAGAGTGTGTTGTTAAGGAACTTCGTGATGTTAAGTCATCGATTCGAAACCTATGGGGAAAAAAAATCCAGTCATGTTAAGAGTTGGTGTGGCTCAGGCCGAGTGCAATCCCAAGTGATTTTGACGGCTTAGATGCCCCTGAGTCGTGGTTTCTCAGCTACAGGCTAGTCCCGCAGGTCACAGACAAACTAACAAATAATTTATTTTTGTTATTTAAACCTATTTATATGTCGTTGCATATATTTAAAAATGTTTCATCTTCTTTAAGTATTTCCAATTGTGCAATCCTGAAAAATGTTAAATGTCCAGTTGAACTTTTTAATGGGATATGAAATTCTACTTTTTGTGTTGATATAATTAGATGTAATGATATGGTTGATATGCATGTTTAATAATACAACATTTTTGAGGATATGTTAACATGTTGATTCAAAAACTGAGTTTATGTTCAATTATTTTGTAGATTTAAAAGTAAGATTAACAAAAAATGTGGTTTATAATTAAAAAATTAAATTTATAACATGATTTTTTGATAATTTGGTTTTTAACTAAAGTAGTGTTTGTTAGTTTACATACTTTTATCATAGCTTTTGAAAATATTTATAAAAGTATGCCCCTAGTGTTGAGTAAAACCACAATTAATGAAGTATTTTAAAATTTGATAGCAATCAACTTACGAAATAATGACAAAAGTAACAATAGGAAGATTTGCATCCATAAAATTTTGAATCCAATAGAATGCTTATCATTGGAGATCATAAATTTTTATAATAACAATTTTTAGTGTAGAAGAGTCTATTAAAAAAGAGTAATTATTACAATGGAAAATAATATTTATTCATATGTAATTTGTTTTTTGAAAGAAAAAAAATAGTTAGAATGAATATGTATAATGAACTATCCATGCAATTATAGTTTCAATTTTATAATTATAGTTTCAACCATATCGAACTTTATAATTTATAAAAATAAACATGATGATGATAACCATATTATAAAAAACATAAACAACATCTAAAATACACATTTATATTCGCTAGCTAACATAATCTAATTATATATACCTCTAGCACACATAAACGCCATTAATTAGCTAGCACACATATCTAATAATTTAACAGGGCATCATCATTGTGATCACATCTAACAAAGGACAAGCATTTTCTAACATCATCATCACACATCGAACAAGAATCATTTAACATGCACATCTATCAAACACATTTAACATTAAACATATCTAACATGACCTAAAAAATGTACACATCAACATCAACATATAAATTAATTAAGTATATCATCATGATCAATAGGAAAAATGCACATTTAATGAACAATGTTATAACATACACATCTATCAAGCACATTTAACAAACATATCTAACATGACCTAACAATATACACATCAACGTCAACATATAAATTAAGTACATCATCGACATGATCAATAGAAAAAAACACCATATATATATATATATATATATATATATATATATATATATATATATATATATATATATATATATATATATATATATATAAGTCAAATAACTTCTATAACATATATGGTCCAGCTAGTGGGATAATTTGCATATCTAGAATAGTAGTGGAGGCATGGTCTATAGTGGAATATGGATGAAGAATAGGTCTTGCCTACTCATCTAGGTGAGGTGAAAGAGGAGGATGAGGAATAGGTATGGCATGCTCATCTAGGTGAGGTGAAAGAGGAGGAGGAATATGTGTTGCCTCATCATGATCTGGGTTAAGTGAAACAGGAGGAGGAGGAATATGTGTTGCCTCCTCATGATCTAGGTGAGGTGAGGTGAAGGAGGATTAGGAGGATGTGGAGAAGGATGATCACAGACACCGTCATCAATCGATGGGGTACTGGACAAATGGGTTGTACTGGAAGAAGAGTTGTGCCTATCATCAGGATTCCTCCTCGCTGCTAGTAGCCTGAAAGCTCTGATGATATGACGCATAAGAGACATCATATCATGAATAATATCTCTCCAAAGATCCAAGAGAATATGATCTACCCTGATGTCTCGCATCAAGGCAGGGTGGACTCCCACCTCAGTAAAAAGTGCAGAGAGTCGGTCATTCAACTCCAACCTGAATCTGGTATCGGGCCTACGACGCATGTCGTCGAGTATCTGCACTCGAGGACCCTGACCTGTCGCAGCCTTAGTTATCATCTCCTCATTGTCATCTACTAGGGGAGGAGGCATGTCCCCAATGAAAGTGTCAATATCTGCAAAATATATAGTACAAAACAATAATTACACAGTTAATTCATTAAACAATTTAATAAAATAAGTTAAAGAACGTGTTAGAATTAATTTTTTTCTAATTAAGTAAAACAATAAAATGAAACTAGATTAATTTAAACAAAAAACAAATATTACCTCTATCATCTGGTGGCTCATCCGCTGTGAAGAGGATGTTTAGACATCCTTGCCAATCCAAACCCGCGTAAGGACATGACACCATGATGAACATGTGATTCGCCTCACTGGATAGTAGCCCCAATTTGTCTATGGAAATCCTGGTCGGAAACTCTAGCTGGCCCCTCTTGGGCATCATCTCCCCCCACATGTGCATCCGCACCTCAGTCCTTGACCTATTAGGCTAACAGAAAAAAGTAAGCCTCGTCTCCGGAAACCTCTCAAAAAATAAGAAAAACATCTTTGAGGCAAAAGGGAAGTTCGACCTCCCATGTATCATAGCACGACATCTGTCTAGCGCTATACAAAACTGTCGTAAAAAAATGGCAGACCATATGATACACCATGACCTCTGTAACAACGAATAAACATAATACAAAAGAGGGCAACTAAAGCGCTTCCCATCACTGGTAAATTGTGTTATGGTCATCACTAATAGTGAGAGACACCTAACCTCCTCTGCAAGGAAAGAGCGATTTGCAGCTGCCCACCATACACCTAAAAATCAGTCAGGGATAGTACATCAATCCCAATATATCACTGAGAGTACATGAGCTAACTCTCAGCTGCCACACCTACTGGGACATCTGGGAACTAGGGAAAATCCTCTCCTCTCCCGGATAGCCCAGTGATAAAGTAAATATCCTCCTCAGTGGCATGGTACCACTGATCGAGACCCACACAGAAAACCTGTCGATGGACATCCCATCGATGGATCAGATGCACCAACAACCCAGAGTGCCTCTTAAGGGATGTAGCCTCTTCATAGTACTTAAGGAGGCCTACACTCCTCAAGAGAACATGAGTCGTTGCAGTAATAGGGAGAGGGTACAAATTCCTCTCCCTCTCCCTCGCCTCCCATTCATGTAGAACATTGTACAAGTCCACCCTCTGCTCCTGTTGTTGTTGATGCTCTCTCCGCTCACATCTCTACATGATTAACATATGAAATGCATCAACCTCACTCATACATAAAACATAAAAAAAAATCTACTGAATAGTAAATTTATCTATAAATACAAAAAATAACTTTCTTCAAAAAATAAGTTAATTGCATTACCGGTGCACCCAAAAAACCATTACGCACCGTAGGCTGTGCGTATATATTGTGAGCACCATCCACTATGCGTCAGTGTAAAGTAATGCACTGAATAAAATATGTTATACTATGTTATGTGGTGCGTTGTAAAACAATATTGCACCGGGGCGCTATACTACAACACATACACACTGGTGTGTTACATTTATCCTACGCACCGCTTAAACGAAAAAATAAATTAAAATCTTAACGCATGTAAACAATTTTTTAAAAATTAGCAAAAACGCAGTGCATATACGTTCACTATACACACTAGTGCGTGTAACGAACGTTGATGCACCGTCACATAAACTTTTCCAAATTTCTGAGTACATAACTCTTTGTACTGTGTTCCGGTCGTTATTATCGCATCATGTACAGTGCCACCAAAACATTTACAGGGTGCACCACAACACAATGTTACATTTATCCGATAAGGGTGGTGTGCCATGTACTTTAACAACCCGATGCATTATATGTACTTTGACGCACTGCCCTACTAGTTATATACTTTTATTCGGTATGTCGTTAGACGTGCGCGCTGGTACATTTATGTTTACCAACACACCACCGAGAAAGGTAACAAGGTACGTGGTGCACCCTGTAAATTTACAGGTTGCACCGTAGGCGGTGCGATTCGAGCACTTTAAACACACCACAATTTTTTTTTTTACACTTAAAATTTCACTCAATTTTAAATTTTAATCCGGTGAAAACTTAAGTTATGAAGAAATAAGGAAATTACCTGGACATTTTGTCGTCGGGGAGACATGGTTGCGACATACTAAAAAAAACCAAATTTTCCCACCGTTTGGAAAAATTTGAAATTCACGCACCGAGCAACAAATGAAAAGAAGACAAGCAAGGAAAGCACTGACGACATGGAGCTTCAGATAGACAAAGGTTTGATTTTTACCGTCGGATTTTTTTTTTTATAAAACCATGTTCTGTTGCACCCAATGACCAACCACATTGGGGCGTACATGTTTATTGAGCACATTGGTTATATTTTTTTAAAAACAACCCTAGCACGGTGCCCGTGTTCTTGGGCACATGTGCGCACCGGTGCGTTTACTACTACATAGTGCACCACCATACATTTTTTGAAAAACTACAATGGTGCAAATTTTTTTGTTTAAGCATGACACGGTGTGGTATAATAATAGACGCCCCGGTGCGGCTGGTTTTACATATCACATCACATAAATTATAAATTAACTCTAACACAGTGCTCCATATTGGAGCACTGGTGCACACCGGTGTGCATGATAGTGCATCGTAATGTATTTTTTGACACTATCCTACATTGGTGCGTAAATGTTTTTTATTTAACCATATAATGGTGTGCTCTACTAATAGCACACCGGTGCTTCCAATGTTAATTTGTGCACTGGAACATTTTTAAAGAACGTTATTACATTGTGGTTATTGATGTAACACACCGGTATTTATTTCTTGGTGAATGAAAATAAAATCGGATTGCCTCTCAATGAAAACAAAATTCCCTCTCCCTCTCTTTCTTCCTCGCCTCTCAATCCCATAAAACATTGTACAGTTAAACCCTTTGTTGTTGTTGTTTCTCTCTCTGCTGACGTCTTTGTATTAAGATTATGGTCGGTAATTTTTTTTTATTTAACACTTAAATAATTAGCTACACCAGTGCATCTTTATTTACTGAGCACATTGGTTTATAAATTTTTTTGAAAACCTATCCACGGTGCGACATTGTTTGGGAGAAATCGTCTATCCTGGTGCACTTATTTAAGTAGTGCATCATCGTATATAAAATTAAAAAAAATAAACCTGCAACGATGCATAATTTTTTAGAGAAATTGTGCACCCCGATGCGTCATTATTTCCGTAGCGCACCAGGCAATATTTTTTTATTTTTTTATTTGAAATAACCTTGCTAGTTTTGAGGGCACCGATGTGCCTATTGTATAAAACACATCGGTGCATTATGTACTTATAAAATCAGCAACGTAAAACATCCGCTAAAACCTTTGCCTACTCGCCTCCGCTAGTATCATCCACTATAAACAGATTTTTGGGCTATTTTTATAGCGGCATCCGCAAAAACCTCCACTAGAGGGTCTTTTCCTTGTAGTGATATGTCAATATGAGTTGTATTGGCTGGCATTGCAAAATATGGTGCTAGGAAGTCCTTCAACAAGTTCACTTTGCCACCTTGTGAATCCAAAAATTAGTTAGCGTCGGGAAGCATGAGAAATTTGTTTGGAGTGCGGGAGTTGCAACATTTTCCTAAATACATTTGGAGTTAACAAAAGGGGATTCCTCCATTCAACTACAATTTGAATAATTTTGTGCTTCGCGTCAAATCTACTTGTGCACTAGGAAACTAACTCTCTTAAATCAAAAGCTTTGGGCATGCAACGAACATTATCTAGACCAATTGTCCATAACTTATTTGCGAGTTTCTGCTCTCGGGTGAGGTTGGAATACCACTGATAAGTTGTAGATCAGTGAAAGTTTTTATCCCAGTGAGCGAGAGAATTAAGAGTGTCTCCGCATAAAGGTTTATTTTTATTTTTATAGTTGTCATCTTTCCCACTCTTTTCAATACATTTTGATATATGTGAAGGTTATTAATATGAATTATGAATATTTAACCAATAAGAGGCTAAGATAGTTAACCATTCTTAATGAAACATCCTTCCAATATGTACACTTTCCTCCATAATGCATGCAAACTATTAATAGTAATTATCCTTCATAAGAAAATGATATTTGGGAAAATGCGACAATTAAGGATCCTCATTTACTTTTGACAACCGTCTTTTCCTTATGAATTGAGATATCATAAATGCACCATAAATCACCTCGAGAATGAAAATTGTGAAGGCTTCCTAGTGAGAAAAACACTATGGGACATTAGTATGGTAGGAATGCAAAGCATCAAGTCTTGTTGATGAGTGATTCATGTGGGACTACTAAATGCAGAGAAATGGATTTATGTTGAGTTCTCCACATCAGACATAATTGAATAATTGGATAAGTATTGGGTCATGCGGTAGAGGGGGCAGGGGGTAGAGTTAATGCAAGGAAAAGGTTGTTGTAATAAAGGGTTAATGTGGAAGGAAAGTGTTGCAGAGAATTGGTATTACTTTGAGTTTTCTGCATGAAATATAATTAAAAAATAGACTAAGTGTGAGCTCATGCAGGAAAAGTAAAATGAGCACCTATGCAAATTGTGGAGAATAGACTTGTTGTGAAGTGAGGACAATGAACATAATGCAAGGCTTCTATGCATAGCACAAGTAAGAAAAATGACTAAGTGTTGAAAGTGAATGATTATTCCTTGAAGTAATGCGAAAATATGGAATTCGTGAGGGATGTGGAGGATTATGGATTGGGATGAAAGAAGAGCTCTTCTGCATAACATAATTTAAGCATAAAATACAAGGTTGAGACATGAAAATGGATCGACGAGAGTCTTATCTACTTTACTACTACTAGACCAGATATTTCATTTGCATTTGGGATCCTTTCTAGGTTCATGCAAAAACCTTGTTAAAGACTTTAGTGTGTTACAAAGAGATTTCTAAGGTACTTGAAGGGAACTCAAGACTTTGGGTTCAAATACTCTAAGGTGGAGGACTTTATACTAGTCAGACATACATATTCAAACTTTGATGGGGATAAGGAGAATGAAATGTCTACTTCACGATACCTCATGAGTCTTGGATCAGTAGCTATCTATTAGATATCACACAAACAATCTATTCCAAGAAATTTCACTATAGAGAAATAATATGTGGTTGTTGCAGAGGCAACAAAGGAGATTGTGTGGCTCATGAAGATACTAGATGATTTGTAGGAGAAACAAGTAAATGCTACTCCACTTTTGATTGACAACAATTATGCAATCAAGTTGGCCAAGAATACTAGATTCCATGATCGAACCAATCACATAAACATAAAGTACCATTTGATTCAACATCATGTAAAGGCCTAGATGATTCAACTGATATATTGTTCCACAAGTGAGCAAATTGCAGACATCTACACCAAAAAGCTTGGAAGAGAAAAGTTCATAAAGATGCTTGGACTTACAAACACCCCTTTGGATTAAAGGATGAATGTTAGATACCCAATCCTTGGTATTTATGGTACCGTAAATATTATTGTAAATATTTAATCTAAGAGAAAATGAAGAGTCATAGGTGAATAGGAACAACCATCCCACCTCTAGGAAGATGAAACCAAAGATAATCTCTTTATATATATATATATATATATATATATATATATATATGGCTACTTTAATAAAAAAATAATGCAGAGACTTATTTAATCCCCAAACTGTCAATATTGTTAAGATAATCGGTTCCTCAAGTCAAAGTGAAATAACTAACTTTGAATCCATTAACTTCACGTACATTTTGAATATGTAGATGGGTATACCAAAACAATGTTTGTAATGTCAATATAATTCAAATAAAAACATCAATAAAATGAGAAACACCTATCAATTAAAAATTAGGAAATCAAACCCTTATGATCTACTAATACGACAGGAAAAACTTGATTTTTTATATATATATATATATATATATATATATATATATATATAGGTAAGGCTGAGGAGTTAAAAAATAAAATACTAAACAATGTGAACGTTGTCTTGTATCTTATAATAGTGCTAGACCATGTTATAAGTATAAACTAACACTCTATCTATAGAAATACTAACCTAATGAAATCGAGAATATATTACACAAATAAAAAAGTTGGTATATTGAAATGGAGACACAAACACATGTTTGTAAAAATAAATTATAATTTAAGATACGGAAATACTAATTTGATCTATTTACTCTACAATATCCACAACTATTATGAAAAAATTACGATGGTAATATTTCATCTTCTACTACTAACTTTTGCGTATAACCTTCGTCATAGCTATATCTTACAAACGGTTGTGTCAATGACGTGTATAATCAATGAAATTGAATCGTTTCATAACAATTACAATTGTGCAGTGTTACATCAATCGTGTTGTTCTTGCTAATCTTGAATGTGAGCCAAACTTTGTGTTGAATTGTCAAATTTCTTGTGTTAATTTGTTGATTTTTTTGTTGATTTTAATTGATTCACTTGTTGGTTTTCACACCAACTCCTATGTGTATTGTGTATTCTTCTTCTTCAAGGATAAAGGAAATATTTATTAGTAATGATTGAAGACTAAAACCATCAAGCTTGAAAAGAGTTATTATTTTTCTACAATCTCTTATAGACCAAACTCTCAACGAGAATCAAGTAAAAGTCACTTTAACATTAGGACAATCATTCAACATTAGGGTGTGTTTTCTACCAAACCCAAACCCTTTTTTATAGTACGTATGGCCCATGCCACTTGGCCAACCCATGCATAATTATATTTTACTAATTACTTCTTCTTCTTTTTTCCAGAAGAAAATTATCACAATTATATTAAGGAAAATATATTTTTTACATCTGAAGGGTCCATATGCAGCACTAACCATAAAACTGTACTTCCTGAAAGTTACATGCTTATACACCCGGAAAAAGAGCTTCCACAAATACCAATACTCTCCAGGATGAGATCAAAAAAAGAAGAAGCATAAACTCGACATCCATCCCAGGCTAGGAAGAAAGAAACAAAAAACACCTCCCAACTCAAAACTCAAAACTGGGGGAAAACAATCCAAAAATGATTAATAGAAAGGGCTAATATATATTAATAAGACAACGATGTCCCTCCAATCCTTCAGACCACAAGTGGAGCGAGATATATCCTTCGGGTTCCATTAAAGCTTTCTTTGACAGTCCATTAGCTTCCTTGTTGAACTCACGATAAATGTGAAAAAACTGGATGGTCTCGAAATTTCTTCTTATGAATCTGATTCTTTGTTTCCATCCTTCTAATGAGATAACTCACAATTCACTTTTATCATTCAACCAATCAATGATTACCTTTGAATCGCTTAGGATTTGGATCTTTTGAAGAGACAGAAAATTGCTATGAAGAGTGTAGCCCATGCTCCCATTAATTTCACCTTTGTATTAGTTCTGGTACCACGATTCACGTACTAATTACTTATTAACTTAATATTTACCCTTCCATATGTTATTCATTTACACAAATGCATACATAATCACCATTTATATTGACTCTGAGATGTTTCCTTGATCTTCTCATTGTTCTCATTGTTCCATTGCATTGTTTCCCTGATGTTTACTAATTCACTTAAGTTCACTCAAGCACACCTTTCTTTTCTCACACTGCAATTTGAATTCTAAATCTTATTTATTTTCCATAATTTATAGGTGCACTTGAAATTGATTTTCATTAATTAATAATCAATTTAATTTCATTTCATTCACACTCTTTTAACTATATATTTCTTTATTAACATTTAATATTCAATCAATCTTCTTCATATTATGAAATGTTAATTGTTCTGTATATTTTTATTTTAAGCTAATCAATATTTTAATCTCCTAAGATTAAATGCATATTAAAACAATCATCTTAAGCAACTCTTGACATTCAAGATTTACCTTACTATATTTTCAAGGGTGTGATGATTTGCATCCCCTTCAAGTACATGGCTTAGAGACAATTAATTCATCTTCATTGTCATTTGTTGAGATACTAATAACCATTGAGAAATTGGGTCTTCACTTTATTGTATGCCCCTCAATTAATCCTCGTGACTAACTGTATCTACGACCTACCCT
>JASDQU010104550.1:17031-28290 GCA_032191745.1 Picea mariana | reverse complement strand
ACACACACACAAAGGAGACCTAGTTTTAGAATCATTTCATTTGATTCTTATATGTGTGTTCTATTGTAAAAGGAGGTTTCCCTCTCGAAGAAGCTTATCTTTCATTCTTATGTTTATTTCTGAAGGCATGGAGATTCTTTTCTCTCCATTTTCAAGATATTTTGGTATTTGTTACCTAACATTTGGTATCAAGAGCATACGATCTTAGGGTTTTTCTCCTTCAATCAAGACATCTTGGCATTTTAGATATAACTTTTTTTGTGGGAATTTTCTGACAACGAAATTTTGAGGAGACCGAGGGAAAATGGCAAAGTACAAGTGGTCAAAATTTTAGGTTCTGGTCCATTATACTTTCAGATATATAGCCTATGGAAGTTAGGGTTTGTGATCCTAAAATTAGTCTCAAACGAGTCATTTTTTTCTTTTCACTATAACTTGTTTTTGAGATGTTTCATATAGCAAAATTTTTAGAACACCGCAGAGATGTATCAAGGTACATGTGGTTAAAATTTCAAGTTATGGCTCATTATACTTTTAGAGATACAATATACGGAAGATAGGGTTTGTGACTTATCATAAAATCAGTTTTAAATGAGCCATCTTAGCATTTTCACTATAATGTTTTTTGGGAAAGTTTTAGACTTTGAAATTTCCAGAATCCTAACGAGACATAGCTAATTACATGTGGAAAATCAGATTTTGAATCATTATACTTTATGAGATATATCTTGTGGAAATTAGGGTTTTCGACTAGTCCCGAAATTGGTCTCAAATGAATTATTTGGGAATTTTTGCTATAATTTTTTTTTGGTGAAGTTTCAAATTGTGAAATTTTCAAAAGTTTAAAAAGACATACCAAAGTGTTGTGGGATGAAATTTCAGATTCATAAGAACTTGAATTTCAAAGATACATCAAAACAAATATCGACCATCCACACATTGTCCAAATTAGGGTATGAAAGGTACACAACTTATTATTGATATTTTAGCATCGAACATGAACTTCCACATAGGACTAGTGTCAGACGTGTGGAAGTTGTCCAAAAGTCCTTTCAGAGCTTTGTAATTCACTTTAATTAAAGTTAATTATTAAAGTGAATAGACTTTTATTAATTAAATGATTAATCTAATAAAAAATAAAACTTTTACATTAGTGAATTAGATGAATCTTGACCGTTGATTTGAACCTAATCTTAATCGTCAATATCAACAAGAGATTAGGGTTATGGAGACTTAGTTATCAATGGTTATTTTAGATTCGATCAAAACTCAATGTTATAAAAGGAAAGCAAAGTGAAAGGAGAAGACACATAACAAAGAGCAAAGAAGGAATCTTTCTTTGGCATAGAGTGACACAGAGTGTGTTGATACACAGAGAAAACAAAGAACGAATTTTGCTCAGTGCGAAGGAGGAGAGAACAAGCAATAACAACAAGTGGAAAAACAACCCAAAAACCAGAAATTCATGGAGGTCGTACTATCCAGTAGGGGGGCAGAGGTCATATGATTTATGGGGCGGTACAACCACAGGTAGTTCGTACAGCAGTAGATCTAAGTTCAGGCAGCCAAGATAGGCTGCAGGTAGGTTGTACAAGCCGCAGGTAATGAATCTGGGCAGATCGAGCAGTAGAGGTAGCAAATCAGGCAATTGTACAAAGGGTTTATTCAAATGAGTTTCTGGCAGAGCCAGAACAACCAGATTTTGTTGTAATTTGATTATTTTCTGAGTACGAAAACCCTTGTAAGCTTGGAGTAATTTAATGAAAATTTTATCTTTGAAGGGCACTGAAAATTTGTTTGTATGCTTGGAATTTTTTTTTGCTTCTGTTGTTTAATTTCCAGTTAATTTCCAACCAGTGTGTAATTATTCTATGGTATGAATTTTTTGTTTAAAAATTCAACAAGAATTTTTTTTGCTTGAGATCATAAGGAAGTAATTTACCCAGCGTTGAAATTTTGACACAGTACCAGTGCAGGGTCTCTGATTTGGATTTCTAAGTACCAACAATTAGATCTATGCATATCTAGCAGATTCGAGGTACAATCAAACAAATCTAGTGCAAATCTAAGGTACCAACAAGAAGATATAGAAGATATGAGGTACCAACAGATATATCTAATGGATATCTGAGGTACCATCAAGCATATCTAGCATATTAAAGATACCAGCAAGAAGATCTAGTAGATATGAAGTACTAGCAGGAAGATCTAACAAATCTGAGGTACCAATAGACATATCTAGTACATATATGAGGTACCAACATGCAAATCTAACAGATCTGAGGTACCAATAGACAGATCTAGAAAATAGGATGGTCAACAGAAAGATCTAGTGTATATATGAGTGTTCAATAGAAAGATCTAGCAGATCTAGTGTAGATATGAATGATTGACAATCATATCTAGTGCAAATATGAAGTTACAACAACATATCTATTAAATTTGAGTGACCAACAGTCAAATATAGTTTAGATATAGGATTACAATAGTAGATCTATTAGAACTGAAGTCCAGTGGTTGGGTTTTATTGATGCTTGAAGGGACTAAAGACATTTTCATGACAATCCATATCCAGAACAAGAGTTCTCATAAAATATTGGAGGAAAAGACACCAGAGGAGGCATTCACTGGTGTGAATCCAAAGGTGATCCACTTACGCATATTTGGTTGTCCAACATATATACTTGTACTAGAAGAGGACCAAAATGGAGCCCTCCGGCATGAAGGGTGTATTTTTGGGATACAACGAGACTTCTAAGGCTTACATGATTTTCACTCCAGCATAATGGAGGATTGTGGTGAGCCAAGATGTAAAGTTCGAGGAGGACCTTGCATCCAAGAAGTTGCATAAGGCCCTACCAGTGATAGAGGACAAGGAGTAGGAAGAGACGAAGCTTGAACCTAGATCATCAACAACTTCCAGTGCAATAAGTCAACCTTCAAGTGAGGAGGAGAGATCAACCCATTCTAGTTCTATTAGGAGACCTCGATGGTTCATGCAAACATTGAGGGATGCTAAGGAGCATGTTGAGGATCCTAGGAGTACATTTAAGGAGAGCAAGCCTCTGAAGAATTTTCTGAACTATATGGCACTATTGAGTTGCATCATTGATTATGAGGCTTCTAGTTTTGAGGAAGCAAAAGACTAGCAATTTTAGAGGAATGCCATGGTGAAGGAGGATGTGTGGGACATAGTACCAAGACTGGAGGGAAAGCTAATTTCAGATGGATCTTCAAGAAGTTCCTTTCTTGCTAAGGGGGAGTGTTGATATTTTTAACATCGAACATGAAATTTTGCATAGGTCTAATGTCAGATGCGTGGAAGTCATCCAAAAGTCTTTTTGAAACTTTGTAATTCACTTTGATTAAAGGTAATTATTAATGTGAATAGACTTTTATTAATTGAGTGATTAATTTAATAAAATGTAAAGTATTTACATTAGTGAATTAGATGAATCTTGACCGTTGATCTGGACTTAATTTCAACCTTCAATCTCATTAAGAGATTGTGGTTATGGAGACTTAATCATCAATGGTTATTTTAGATTCAGTAAAAACTCAATGTTATAAAAGGAAAGCAAAGTGAAAGAAGAAGACACAAAACAGAGAGTAAAGAATGAATTTTTCTTTGACATAAAGTGACTAACAATATGTTGAGACACAAATAGAGCAAAGAAGGAATTTTACTAACTTTGGAGGAGGAGAGAACAAGTAGTAGAAACAAGTGGAAGAACAACCCAGCAACCAGAAATTCATGAAGGCCATACTATCCAATAGGGATGCATAGGTCGTACTATTTTTGGGGTTGTACAACCATGGACAGGTCGTACAACAACAAATTTGAGTTCAGGAACCAAGAAGTGTTGCAGGCAGAGTCGTATAAGTTGCAGGCAGTGGGTAGCAGATTTGGGAAGATTGGGCAGTAGAAGTAGCAGACCAGACAGTAGATTGAGCAAGTATACAAAGGGTTTCTTCAGCTAAGTTTATAGCATGGCCAGAACAACAAAAAAAATTTGTAATTTGATTATTTTATCAGTGGGCTATTTTTTCAGTGTGAGAACCCTTGTAAGCTTGGAGTATTTTAATGAAAAGTTGATCTTTTAAGGGCGGTAAGAATTTGACTTTGTGCTTCAGAATTTATTTTGCTTCCGTTGTTTAATTTCCATCCAATGTAATTATTCTATGGTTTGAATTTCCTGTTTAATCATTTTTTTTTTTATATCATAAGGAAGTAATTTATCCAAGGTTGAAATTTCAACACTTACAATTGGCATAACTTTTGATTGGACGATCTATTTTTGATGATCCAAAATTTGTGATAAAGAGAAAAAAAATGAATATTATTATTGTTTCACATGGAAAAGGGTGGTACACAAATTATTTCACCAATTAAACCTCCAAAAAGTTGAACCATAACTAAATAAGAAGAGATTTTTCACCATATGTAACAGATGGAAAAGAAGATGAATGAAAATAGGGAACAAATGGAAAAGAAGATAGATGAAAAAATGGAAGAATTGAAAAATTCCATCTTCTCATGTCTAGATGAAAGGTTACCTAAAGGCAATATTGAGATGCAAGGAAAACTTGAAAATAAGGATAACAAGATTGTTGAATCCCAATCACATATGGAGAATATTTTAAAAATTGAGGAGAAGATGAGGATGGACTCCCAAAATCATGTCTATTCACCACTTCAATATCCACATCATCGAGGGTTCAACTCGACACCAACGAGCTACTTAATTCCAAAGATCGATATGAGGAAGTTTGACGACAAAGATCCTATGACATGGATATTCCAGATGGAACAATTATTTGATCTACACCAAGTGTCAACTTTACAAAAAGTAATTCTTACATCCTTGTTTTTAGAAAATGATCAATTTCTCTGGTATCAATGGATTTGTGAAAGAAAAAAGGATTATATTGTCTCTTGGTCCATTTTTACAGATGAATTGATAGCACATTATGGTGATATTAATAAAAATGCATTCTTTAGTCAATTGGTAAATATTCAGCAATAAATTCCAATTACTGGACAAATTCAACAATTCCAAAAACTAATTCTTAGGGTAAATAATATTTTAGAGGATAATTTGTTAGATCTCTTTATGAGAACTTTAAATGAGAGCATCCAACATGAGGCGTATCTCTTTTGTTGATGATTATAGCTTCATGAGACATTCTCCAGATCATTATCCTCTAGACTGAGTTGAGAAATCTGTGAGAGAGCCCATGTGACGGGTGTGTCATACTCCTCTGGACTAATTTGAGATGATGTGTGGTCTCTTGTCGTGCTCCTCTGGACTGAGTTGAGACGACTCAAGATGGTCTCATGTCTATATCCCATGGAATTAGTTGAGTCGACTTGATATGGCTCTCCAAATGGTACTCCTATGGACTTAGTTGAGTTAATATGTTGAGAGTGATGTCCATGTGGTTGAGCACAGGTGGACGTGTCCCTGGTGGTCGAGCACTAGAGGATGTGTGGATCCCTTGCTATATTTTCTGAGAGTAAGATTTGTTGTGACCCTAATTTGTGTTGTAAAGGGTAAAAGTCGGCCCCACCATGTAAAAGATAATTAATATTGTGTAAAGATTAATTATATTATTCAGTTGAACAGGTCAGCCCTATTGTTCCAATAGACACATCCTTTTGATGTGATAGGTCTTGTATAAATAAGAGTAGATCCCCATTGTGGATCTCACTCACTCACACTTCACTATAACTTTCTCTCAAGCTAGTTGTACGAATAAAGTGAACACTTCTCTTAGGCGCAAGTTTCAAGGTCATAGAGTACCCTCTTGTGTGCTCTAGGCTTTATGGTGTGGGGGATATTCTCTTGACTCTATAGCAAAGGATTGTCTGGTTTTTCCCAGGATAAACTCTTGTGTTCTTGTGCATGGTTATTCTTCTTGTGATCTTGGTTATTGCAGCTATTGTATATGGTATTGCTACATTGTTTATGGTTCAAGTTCATGTTAAATTGAAATAAACTACATGTGCTTGAGCTAAGCATTAAAATTCAACATGATATTAGAGCAGAGTTCCTGAAGATCCATTGCACAAGATATTAAAAAGCTAGTCGTCACCCTCTTGTTGTAACTACAAAAAGGACCCCCCTTGTCAAGCTAGTTTTATCACCTCTTGCAACTCTCATATTACAAATTGAACAATTTTTTATTTTTGTCCCCTAGGGTTTCTAGGGTTTCTGCAGAATTTCAGCCTCTAGGGTTTCTGCAGTTCGTTGAAGGATTTTTACATCTCACCAGGGTTCTTATGACTTTCCAAGGCTTATTGTTGGTATTCATAAGTCCAACAAAACCTAGGGGTTTTAGCCTATCCTGGCCATTAGGTTTCCTATCCTAGTCGTTAGGGTTTGTGAAGAATCTGCAAACCATAAGGAACAAAACTTTGGTGGAAGATAGGCTTGATGGATCAAGCAACTTCAGCTCCTGGAAATCAAGACTAAAAATCACTCTAGAAGAGGATGACCTATTGAGTTTGATAGAAAAGACTACCAAAAACAACAATCGATGAAGAGAAGGTTGATTGGAAGGAAGACGATGTCAAAGCAAGGAAGAAAATCATATATTCAGTAAGATATCATCTACTCCCTTGTATTTCTACCTTGAAAACAAATTATGAGATGTATGATTCATTGAAGAAGATGTTTGAGAGAAACAACACAAACATAGCTCTTACATTGAAGCACCAACTTCAAACTATCAAGATGATGAAAGCTGACACCATTTCCACCTTCATGAGGATCACAAAGATCAAAGATCAACTAGGTACCATTGGAGAAACCATAACATGCAGAGAACTTGTCCTGATTACTCTCAGTGATCTTCCAAGACTTTGGGAACCTTTCCTTCAAAGTATCAATGGAAGAGAAGATCTTCCTAAGTTTGATCATCTATGGACAGATTTCACTCAAGAGGAAACCATACTTATAGCCAGAGGAGTGCAACACTCCCATCATGATGGAAATCAAGCTCTTGCTTCTCATGCAAAGATAGGCAGAAGGAATAGAATAAGTTTCATCAAAGCATTCAAAGACAAGAAAACTTCAGCAGCTCCAGGTCATGAACATAGAAAAGACAATTCAATGATTCAATGTTTCAGATGTGACAGGTATGGACACATTGTAAAAATATTTCCTACTGAGAAGAAAGGAAGACAACTTGCATCCACTGCCGATGTTGATCCAGAACCACATCAAAGAGACGAAGACATAAAATATGAATTATTCTTCTTCATATCAACACTCTCAGGTACGGTTCCTACAGATAGTGATATTTGGTTGATTGACAGTGGTGCTTCTAGACACATGATTGGATACAGAGAACATCTTACAGACCTTGTTGAGAAAGAGTCTCTTCTACATGTTTTACTTGGTGATAATGCTAGATATATTGTGAAGGGAGTTGGATCTTCTACTTTCCAACTAGATTCTGACATACCTCTACAATTAAGTGAGGTACTATATGTACCTGGGATGAAAATGAACCTTGTCTCTGTTTCTTCCTTAGAGGATAAAGGCTACAAGGTTACCTTCTCTAAAGAAAAATTTCTTGCATGGCACAAGAACTCACACATGGATTCTGCCCGAGTGATTGGTGTTCGAGAAAACAGTTTGTACAGATTGATTGTCCGACCAATCCAAGCCCTATTACATGATATTCTCAGTTTGAGTGAGCTATGGCATACGAGACTTGCTAATTTACATTACAGATCCCTTCTCGCTCTGGGGAATATGATAACAGGCCTTCCAAAGATACATGTTAAGAATAATGGTGTTTGCAGATGTTATGCTCTTGGCAAGAATGTCAAGGGGTCATTCTTGAGCAGTGGCAGTAGATCCAAGGGGATCTTGGACTTGATACATACAGATGTTTGTGGACCCATGACTGTTGCTTCCTTGAACGTATATTTATACTATGTGCTCTTCATCGATGATCACTCTCAAAAGACATGGATTTACTTCTTGAAGACCAAAGATGGAGTCCTTGCGAGATTTCAAGAGTTTAAAGCTCAGGTTGAAAACCTGACCGGGAGGAGGATCAAGGTGTTGAGATCAGATAATGGAGGAGAGTACACCTCGATGGATTTCAATGATTTATGTATTGAGGCAGGGATCAAGAGGGAGTACATCGTTCCTTATAACCCTCAAAAGAATGGGGTTGCAGAGAGGAAGAACAAAACCATTATTGAGGAAACCAAAGAAATGATACATGATCATAATCTACCTATGATTCTGTGGGCAGAAGCATCCATGACAATTATGTATGTTCAGAACATGAGTCCTCATCAGATTATGAATAACATGACTCCCAATAAACTTCCACCGGAGTGAAGCCTGAGGTTGGACACTTCAGGATATTTGGGTGTCCAGTACACATTCATGTACCCAAGGAGAAGAGGACCAAGCTAGACCCTTCAGGCATAAAGGGTACATTTGTGGGGTGTAATGAATCTTCGAAGGCATATCGGATATACATCCTTGGTAAGAGAAAGATCAAGGTTAGCAAAGGCATCACCTTTGAGGAAGAGATGTCCTTCCGAAGATCCAGAGAATCTCATATGGATATTGACAGTGAGAAGAATGAAGAAATAATACCTTCTCCCCCTTCAACAGTTCAGAGGGAGACAATTACTGATCCAGTTGATCCCGTAGCTCCAATTGATTTTCCCAGAGACATTGCAGTAGGCCATAAGAGGCCTGCATGGGCCCGACAGACTCTGTAGGAGGCAGAGGGACATGCAACTCCTCGTGGTAAATTCCGAGAAAGTAAGAGACCACAGAGATTTTTGAGCTATGTTTCAGCTATGAGCCAAATCATTGATACTAAGCCTTCTTGTCATGGAGAAGCAATAGTCCAATAGGTTTGGCAAGATTCCATGATCGAAGAGTATCAGTCCATCATGAAGAATGATGTGTGGAATATTGTTCCGAGACCAAAAGGGAAGTCTGTAGTGACTTCCAAGTGGATCTATAAGATCAAACATGTAGCTGATGGAAGTGTCAAGAAGTACAAAGAGAGATTTGTGGCTAGAGGATTCTCTCAGGTGGAGGGAATAGATTATGATGAAACATTTTCTCATGTTTCCCGATACACTTCCATCTATACGATTATTTCTCTTGCAACATCCATGGGTTGGAGACTACATCATATGGATGTAAAGACAAACTTTCTCAATGATGAGATTAGGGAAGAAGTTTACATCGAGAAGCTAGATGTATTTGTGATACATGAGAAGGAGTATCATGTGTACAGGTTGAAGAAAGCCCTATATAGACTAAAGAAGGCACCTCGTGCATGGTATGAGAAGATTGATGGATACTTGATGAGTTTGGGCTTCAACAAGAGTGGTGTTGATCCAAACCTATACTACAACATTGTTGGTGACGAGTGCCTGATTTTGGTCCTATATGTTGATGACTTATTCCTCTTCGGTTTAAAAAGCCTTATTGTTGAATGCAAGTGTGCATTGGCTTCTGAATTTGAGATGAAGGACTTTGATATGATGCACTACTTCTTGGGACTAGAAGTGTGGCAGAGGACTGATGAGATTCTCCTGAGTCAGGGGAAATACATAGTTGAGATATTGAATAAATTAAGGATGACAGACTGCAAGCCCATGGCTACACCGATGGTGATGAATCTGAATAAACTCAACGAGACTTCTTCTGATTCAGGAAAGATTGATCCACATCTTTACAGACAAATGATTGGATCATTGATGTATTGGGTTAACACCAGACCTGATATATGCTATGCAGTGAGTGTACTCAGTCAATTTATGAGTTAGTCGAGATAGACACACTGGATAGCAACAAAGCATGTGTTGAGATATTTACGAGGCATAGTTGGATATGGAATGAGATATGCCTTCAATGTAGACATGAGATTGCAGAGATATGTCGATGAAGATTGGGCAGGGAGCGCAGTGGACCGGAATAGAAACTTTGGTTGTTGTTTTACTTTGGGATCTGCCATGGTTTCCTGGTGCAACAGGAAACAAACCTCTGTGGCTTTGAGTACCACAGAAACAGAGTACATTGTATTATGTGTGGCAGTCCACGAAGCAGTGTAGCTTCACAAGCTCTTTAAAAACTTATTTGGTCATGAGATGGATTCCATCGTTATCCATTGTGATAAACAGAGCTGTGTGAAGCTCTCCAAGAATCCTATGTTTCATGATAAATCGAAACACATTGAGATCAAATACCATTACCTCATAGATATGGTGCATAGGAAATAAGTACATGTGCAGTACTTTTCTACACACGAGCAAGTTGCAGATGTATTCACCAAACCGCTTGCCAGGACAAAGTTCCAGTACTTATGTGAGAGACTTGGCCTGGTGGATAATGCCTCCCTAGCTGAGAGGGAGTGTTAATGATTTCATCTTCATGAGACATTCTCCATATCGTTATCCTTTGGATTGAGTTGAGACATCTGTGAGAGAGACCATGTGATGGGTGTGTCATACTCCTCTAGATTGAGTTTATATGACATGTGGTATCTTGTCATTCTCCTATGGAATGAGTTGAGATTACTTGAGATGGTCTCCTATCTGACTCCTATGGATTTATTTGAGTCGACTTGAGATGGCTCTCCATATGGTACTCCTATGGACTTAGTTGAGTTAATCTGTTGAGAGTGATGTCCCTGTGGCTGAGCACTAGAGGATTTGTGGATCCCTTGCTATATTGTTTGAGAGTAAGATTTGTTGTAACCCTAATTTGTGTTGTAAAGGGTACAAGTCGACCCCACCATGTAAAAGATAATTAATATTGTGTAAATATTAATTATATTATTCAGTTGAACAAGTCGGCCATATTGTGCCAATAGACACATAAATTTTATGTGCTAAGTCTTGTATAAATAAGAGTAGATCCCCATTGTGGATCCCACTCACTCACACTTCATTGTAACTTTCTCTCAATCTAGTTCTCTTAGTGCACACTTCTCTTAGGCGCAAGTTTCAAGGTCATAGAGCCCCCTCTTGTGTTCTCTGGGGTTTATGGTGTGGGGGATATTCTCTTGACTCTATAGCAAAGGATTGTTGAGTTTTTCCCTTGATTGAGAAGGTTTTTCCCAGGATAAACTCTTGTGTTCTTGTGCATGGTTATTCTTCTTGTGATCTTGGTTACTACAACTATTGTATATGCTATTGTTGCATTGTTTATGGTCCAAGTTCATGTTAAATTGAAATAAATTGCATGTTCTTGAGCTAAGCATTAA
>JASDQU010104549.1:209629-222206 GCA_032191745.1 Picea mariana | reverse complement strand
CCATCACACACTGTGGGAAAACTTACAAACTAAGTGAGCACTTCAAACACAAGACAAAATATCGACAACTGATTATTATTGAAATGAAATAGAGTTTACAAGTACTCAAGCATGAATTCCACCACCTCCTTACAATAATCCTCTTTAAAAAGCTCCCAATAATAATACACACCTTCTCCTCTGTTCTATGATTGTTTATATACAGGGAGGAGCAATCTAGTGGATCAAAACTAATTCCCTAAAATTAGAATTGTCAAGGCATTATTAGTTTACAAGATATTTGATTTCTCATGTTTAATGAATCTTGGTTGCAAAAATAACCCAAGATCTAGCTACAATTGATTTCACATAACATAAAAATACTGAGAATAGGTAAATTCCATCTCCTTAGTTGGTTGGGCACATCCATTGTCTAGAACAATGGAGAATATGGTCGCAACTACAAATCTGGGCAAACCCAGATTGGAAAAACACCCATATCTCTCGGATCCTTCATTATTTTCGAAAACCACACACAAGTCAGCTAAATGGGCGTGTTATGGGCGTGTTAAAAAAAATCCATGTTCCGAAATTTTCAGATTCTTCTTCATTTGCCTGCGAATCATGTTTGAAGTGTTGATTTTTTCATATGAGATAATATATAATCAATATATTATTACAATGATGAGTGTTCCATATATAGAGAACATATGGTGACCATCCATGAAAGGATGCATCCCTTAGATAATAAATAACTACTTATTTATTATATGTATTTATTTTTATACCTTGTATTATAAATATCATGTCATATATTATATGATATTATATGATATAAATATAAATATATAAATATATATATTTATATTTATACCTTGTATTATAAATATATAATAGAAGGTATAAATATAAATATAAATATAAATATATTTATATTTATATCTGGAAGAATGTCTTCCCGATGTTGTCCAAACATTAACACTCCCTCTCAATGAGGGAGACTTTCTTCATCATGTCGAAGCTTGTCTCTTAAGTATACAAACTTCACCATAGACTCATGACACTTGTCTACCAGTATTGGGAGATGTCTCTCAACCACCTGAACTGAGGGGAAACTCCTTCTTCGGCTCTCCCTCTGAGCCAATTGACTCTCTCTGAGATCAGGCTCACTCTGGGTCCGCATGTGATAGCATCTAGCATCTTGATTCTTTATCATTCCTTGTCAAATCACCATGACTAGGACAAAGACCACACTAGATTCGTTCACCACAGGTACACCCTTGTGAGGGAATGTCAACCCGATGCTAACTGATACGTGGAAAGCACATTGAGTGCATATTATTCCTTGTCATGTTCAAGGAAGGACTACGCTTGGGCCCATTTACCACAAGTACACCTTTGTGATATATGCATCATATCTCCCTTGGTCTGCAGCCCAATCTAGGAGAAGGTCCACCCAATGCTTACTCGAGAGATTGTAGCAAAAGGTTTGTCACACATGGCACTCCCATGTGGACTTTAGAGGCTACTCCCTCTAGAAACACTAGGTTCAACTCCCCATAGTGTGTGACGTCAAGGTCAACTCCCTTGACGTGTCCTTGTGTGCTCTCCACAAGGGACATTGGGATATAAGCCCAAACCCACTTATCCCTCTAGGATAAGTGTCCTCACATATCAACTCAACTCAGTCAGAAAGGAGTACGACCTGGAGAATGTCTCAGGAAGCTGTAAACATCAACACTCCCTCTCAACGATGGAGGCATTCTCTGCCACGCCAAGTCTGTCACGAAAGTACTTGAACTTGGTCTTGGTAAGGGGTTTGGTAAGAAGATCAACAACCTGCTCATTTGTAGGAAGGTACTGCATCAATAGTGCCTTCCTTTGCACCATGTCTCAGAGGTAATGGTACTTGATCTCAATGTGTTTCAATTTTTCATGAAACACTGGATTCTCTGAGAGCTTCACACAACTCTGGTTCTCACAATGAATAATGATGGAATCCATCACATGTCCAAATAAATATGCAAGGATCTTGTGAAGCCGCACTGCTTTGTGCATTGCCAAACTCAATGCAATGTACTCTGCTTATGTGATGCTCAAAGCCAAAGAACTCTGTTTCCTGCTACACGAGGAAAACATGGCAGATCCCAAAGTGAAGAAACACCTGAAAGTTCTCTTCCTGTCTACTGTGCTCCCTACCCAATTAGAGTCAGTATATATTTGTAATATCATGTTAATATTGGAAGTATATCTCAGACCATGTCCAACTGTGCCTTGCAGGCATCTCAACACATGCTTCGCAACGATCCAATGTGTCGGTCTCGACTGACTGATAAACTGGCTAAGTGCACTCACTGCATAGAAAATATTTGGTCTGGTGTTAACTAGATACATCAATGATCCAATCAGTTGTCTGTACAGGGTCAGATCAATCTCGTCGGAATCGAAAGAAGACACACTTAGTTTCTTCAAATTTGTCACCATTGGTGTAGCCATGGGCTTACAGTTCAACATCCCAAACTTCTTCAATATCTCAATTGTGTACTTCCCCTGACTTAGGAAGATCTCATCACTTCTCTACCACACCTCTAGTCCCAAGAAGTAGTGCATCATACCAAGGTCCTTCATCTCAAACTCATAGGTCAACACATACTTGCATTCAAGAATAAGGTTCTTTGTACCAGTGAGGAATAAATCATCAACTTAGAGGACCAAAATCAAGGACTCATCATTAACAATCTTGTAGTACAAGTTGGGATCAACAACACTTTTGTTGAAGTCCAAACTCATCAGGTGTCCATCAATCCTCGCATACCAAGCTCGAGGTGCCTGCTTGATTCCATACAGGGCCTTCTTCAACCTGCACACATGAGACTCATTCTCATGTATCACGAAACCATCTGGTTGCTCGATGTATACTTCTTCCTCAATATCTCCATTAAGAAAGGTTGTATTCACATCCATCTGATGTAGTATCTAACCCATGGATGCTGCAAGGGAAATAATTGTTCGAATAGAAGTGTATCGGGCAACATGGGAAAATGTCTCCTCATAATCTATTCCCTCCACCTGAGAGAATCCTCTAGCAACAAATCTCACTTTGTGCTTCTCGATGCTCCCATCAACTATGTGTTTGATCTTTTAGATCCACTTGGAAGTCACTACATAATTTTCCTCAGGTCTCGGAACAATATCCCACACATCAATTCCTCATTATGGACTGATACTCCTCCATCATGACATCTCTCCATACTGGGTGACTAGATGCCTCCTCATAACAAGAAGGCTTAGAATCAATGATGTGGCTCATAGCTGCGGCATAGCGCGAATATCTTTGAGGTCTCTTGCTCTCTCAGAAGGTACCATGAGGGGATGCATGTCCTTCTTCCTCCTATAGAGTCTGACAATCCCATGCATGTCTATTCCGACCTACTGCAATATCTCTGGGAATATCAACTGGAGCTACATGATCAACAATATCAATTGGATCAATAGGCTCAATTGTCTCCCTCTGAACTGCTGGAGGGTGAGGGGGAGAAGGAACCATCTCTTTCTTTCTCTCATCATCAATCTCCATGTGAGATCCTCTAGATATTTTGAAGGCTACCTCCTCCTCAAAGGTAATATCTATGCTCACCTCAATCAATCTTTGACCATGGATGTAGATCTGGTATGCCTTCGAAGAATCACTGTACCCCACAAATGTACCATTTCTGCCTGAAGGGTCTAGCTTGGTCCTTTTCTCCTTGGGTACATGAATGTATACTGGAAACCCAAATATATTGAACAACCTCAAGCGTCACTCCGGTGAAGGCCTCCTCGAGAGTCATGTTCCTCAAAGTATTATGAGGACTTCTATTCTAAACATACATTGCAGTCATGGATGCCTCTTCCCACAAAAACATAGGTAAATGTTGATCATGAATCATCGCCTTGACTACCTCAACAATAGATCTGTTCTTCCTTTATGTGACCCCATTCTATTGAGGGTTGTGAGGAATGGTGTACTCCCTATTGATCCTTGCCTCAAACATCTCTAGGACGCATTGAGGTTCCCTCATGGAACTAATGTCCCCCAAGACATATCGAGGTTTCCTTGTGAAATCAATGTCTTGTTGCTTCATCTAGTAATCCACTGACTACTCTGCAATCTACTAGTAGCATAGTGCTACTACCATGCCATCGGTAGCTCAAATCATCTGCCACAGTCTTTATGACTATGCTACAATAAACCAGTAGCACACAACTATTGCAATGTCATCCAATAATACACAATCATTTCCATGTCATAGTAGTACACAACTATTGTCCAGTGGTACACAACCACTACCATAGTCTCCATGACTATGTCGTGATGTTTCTCCTTTCCCAGTAGTATTATTCACACCTAGCTACCTCACATGGCGTAGGTAAGACTACGGTCATAGCCCCATTCACATCTATCCACCTCACATGGCGTAAGCAAGGCTAAGCTGGAAGTCTTATTCACACATAGACACCTCACATGGTGTAGGAAAGACTTGTACTTGGTTTTGAATTACTCCCTCAGTCACCTCATATGAATGATCATAGAAACCCTTGGCCAGATGGGTTAGCCGACTAGAGGAGAGAAACACCACACCTCCCTCTTAACAAGGGTGGACATTCTGCATCACACCAAGCTTGTCTCTGAAGTACTCATACTTCACTCTAAACAATGACTTGGTGAGAATGTCCACTATCTGCACATTCATGGATATGTACTGGAGCTCCACAACTCCTCTTTGCACCAAGCTATCAAGTGTTCTACCCTAGTAAGAAACAAATAATCAACGTATAGTACTAGAATCAAATATTCATCACCATCAACCTTATAATAAAGGTTGGGGTCCACAATGTATAGTCTAGCTCATCTTGGTGCTTCTTAACTTTGATTATTTCATTTTTTCATGCACTCATTACGTGGAAACTTTACTTTCGTAACAATGTTTTTATTCTAAATTCAAAGTTGTATCAATATCAATACACTAACTTTCCCCAACCTTGATTGCTTTCTCTTAAGCTTAGTATAGAGTTAATTTGAATTTACACATCCGAAGAGGACGTGAAAGCATTGTCAATCTCTCAAACATTGTTTTGTTTGTAATACATCATGTGAACTACTCTTAACATAAAAAAAAATATTAATGTTAACCCATATGGAAAAAAGGGTGATACCATAATTATGCTTTTATGATTCACCTTCACGTCTATCTCAATCGGTAGTATCATGGATTAGTGGAGGGGGGGAATCTTCCCAACTTAAAAAAAAACTGGAAACACCCTGGTTCATTGTTAATGTCACTGGAATATTTGTGAGATCAGCGCCCCCATTTTCATTGTTACAGTAGGATAAACTAACAATCACAAGTACAGGGAAACACTCTCCTTATTCTTGTGATATCGATCAACATTTATTTATAAGTCGAGCAACATTCTTATATATATAGTCACTCACCCTCCTCGGACCATCGACAACAAGAAAGTTGACATATGACATACAAGTCTTATTACATAAATAACAAGCTCAAATCCTAATGTATGTGCATGTCCCACCACTGGTTGATTAAGGCGATCTCATTCTACATAGATGCAGATACAAATAGTGTTCCCTCCACTTATGGACCTTCAACATATACATATACCCATGTTTTGATCTCTGGCATAGATAGTGTGTATCAAGATGCATGTTGGTTTGAATACAGATGTTTGGCTAACCTGAGGATAGGGAGGGGTTGAGGTCATCTTTCTCCGTCATCTCCTGAGCATTTGAATCTAATCCACAATAGGAAGCCAGGGCCCAAAGTAAGTTTTGGAAAAGAATTAGTCCGTAGTCTAGTAACCAGATATGATCTTCACGATGTTAGAAATCTTCAGACAAGACACAACCTATCTCTCATTTTCCTGGGCCCTCCCGTGAGGGATTCAAGCCCAGTCTCGCTTTGATACCATGTTGGTTTTTTCATATGAGATAATATATAATCGATATATTATTACAATGATGAGCGTTTCATATATAGAGAACATATGGTGACCATCCATGAAAGGTTGTGTCCCTTAGATAATAAATAACTACTTATTTATTATATATATTTATATTTATACCTTGTATTATATATATATATATATATATATATATATATATATATATATATATATATATATATATATATATATATATATATATATATATATATATATATATGGAAGAATATCTTTCCAATGTTGTTGTAACATCAACATGAAGGTCGTTGCTGCTATTTTTGGCACAATTTTGACCACGAGCTTTGACTGTGTGTTGGAGGTCTACATGTGTCACATGGGTGCAAACTGGTGAACTTTAAACCACATTGGAGGTATTTCCAACAAAACCCTTGTCTTCATTTTGGACCTGGACGTGCGCATATATGCTAAACATGGAGGTCAGGTACATGAACTAAACATTAGGTATAAGAACTTAACTGTAAAAAACCTTCATGAGAAAGATTAATCCAAATCCTCTTTAAATCATTAAAAATAAAGGAAATTATAACAATAAACAAAAATAAGGTTGTTAAGTGCATTAACTTCATATGTGTGGGTAAATGCGGCTATATGCATCATAAACAGGGGTAAGGATAAGGTGAAATGGTAAAAAAGAAGACCAAATGAGGATGTAAAAGATGTCAAATTGGTGAGCCAACAAGAACACTATGGGAAATGCACCATTGTCACCTTAACATGATCTCCCCTTCACTTTAGGCCAGCTCCTTAAAACCACAGGGGGTATCTTAATCCTTAGAAACAACTTGCATAGTACAACTCACTTCCAACTACACACGCCAATACATGTTAGATATACCAATCCATTAATAGAAAAATGCCTTTAGGATATTCAAAAAAAAGTTAGGGAAATAAATACTAGAATATAAAGAGGGTTAGGGTCTAATTATAAAAATATTTGGATCTGAAATAAACAATTAACAATAGAAATATAAATCAACACTAAGAAATCACTCTCTAGATGAAGAAATCACTCTCTATATCTAATTGCAAAAATAAAGGGTGAATGATATAGCAAAGTTATACCTTGGTTATATGCTACAAATTGGAATAGTTTTATGTTGTCGAACAATTACAAAATCTAATTTATGATAGTAAATAAAACACATAAAATGCATATTTTGGGTGAGGAAAAGTACCCCAAGAGTACCTAAAAGAACTTAAATTGATGAACCTTGGGTACTTTACTATGGTAATGAATAAAATATGCAAAAACATCCCAACAATGATTAAATGCAATAACCAATGAATAATAACCGTGAAATTAACTCAAACTTACAAAGTGGGGTGGTGAATCCCCCTACGGTTTCACCAAAAGTATCCAAAATGAAAAATAACAACAAAGAACCACTTAGGAGTTGGAATTCACCATTATAATATGTTATATATTCTTTATAAACAATCCATACGTTAAATATAAGCTAGAGTAGGTTTAGAATGCACCTTTTAGGGTTAAACCCTAGCTTTAGGGTTTCACCAATTCTGAATTTTATTGTTGTAATTTAATTTCTAGAATTAGTAAACACCTTAAATCAGCCACAAAATGTTAGATAAAACCTTATAGAACAACACCAATAGGGCTGGTTTACATTCTTATGGTTAGAAATTAACAATGAAGCATAAACCCACTGATGCAAATGTTTAGAAAATGAAAGCAAACCATTAGCTTTCCTCTAGACAGTGAAGTAAATATTTTGGATGGTTTATCTTTTATATTTTTTGTATTTTATATGACAAGAAAATAAAATAAATGAATTTTTACAGTTTTAATGGTTGGTTGTTGGATTTAAGCTCAATGTCTTGTCTCCACTTAGGGCTTATGGGGTCAAGAAGTATGCCCCTCTAAGCTGAATCCATTATCAACATTTATGGATTAGAGTGAGAGACTAGGGACACAAGACTAGTAGTCTCTTGTCTAATCAAGTCAAACCATGAAACCAAGGCCCTACAAGAAGGGTTTCCCCAAGAGAATAAACTTCACCAACAAGATCAACAAAAGACTTGAAAATAATACTTAAAACCCTTGCTAAGGAGTATATAACTAATCAAGACAAGAGATAAGCACTTACAAAATCGTTTTAGGGAATAAGGAATAGATACAAACCCTAGATTCCCTCCCTCCAAGTAGTTGATAAAGCCTTAATGTATTGATTCTTGTTAGTTTATATAGAATCTTTAGCATTCACAATAGTCTTAGAAAAAATAACAAGAAGAATAGCCAAGAAAGAAAGGGATCCAAGAATTGACACCAAGAAACACCAAGTAAAAGATCTTCTATTAGTGTCTCCAATAATGATCTCCAACAATTCACAACAATATGAGAGGAGTGCATTTACTTATAGACGAGGCTCACACATCCTTCCTAATTTTTATTCCTTAAAATAAGCCCAAGGAAATAAAATAAAAGTGGCTTGTCATCCACATAATTTGGAGACTAAATCCAATTGCAATTAAATAATGCTTTACATGCCATAAACCCTCATAAAATGGGGCGGCCTCCACAAAATGTGCTCAAAGAATGTTCAAATAATGTCCATAAATCGTTGAAATATGTCTCCAAAGCATGACCATGTCCATACCTAAAGTCAAGGCACCTCCATGAAGCATGGGAGTGACCCTCCAAGTGAACAAATGGGTCATAAAATCCCAAACAACAAGAATGATGTAAAGCTTCTAAGAGGGCTAATTTGGCTCCAAGGTACAACGTTCCATCAAAAGTGGCTTTGGGAGGCCTCAAACTATGGCAAGGAAGCTATATACTTGGCCAACCTAGCTCCAACGTCCTCCTTCAAGAAAGGGGTCAACCTTACCCCAATTCAAATAAATCCTTTCTTATAAGTGGATGACTTCTTCCATTTATTCAACACATAATCAAAAGTGTGATCAAAATCCCCTCCACATAGCAAGGGGTGAGTGTCATTTCATCATATTCAAGTGAAAATTCACTTAAGTGACCTCCACATCATCCAAGTGTGATCCGGATTTATGTAGGAACACAATGAAATACATAAATACACATAAACATAGAGATGCAGCATAAATAAGACTTCATTTCATTAATAACAAATGACTGAAATATGCTTACAGACAGAATGGAAATAAACTAGCTAGGGCGCTAGTAGCTTATCTCTGAGAAGAGATGTGGCCGCTACTCGCATCCGTGAGAAGATGATTACAATGAGGCTCTGAAGGCCCTTTTACAATAAATGGGAATGCCAAAAGTCCTAGACATCCAAAAACCTAACCCTGGGAGATGAAGCGCCAAAAGTCATGTGGGCCCCGTTTGGGTAAGTTGGTGCATCAACTTCCCAGGGTCGTAACTTTTGCATACGATCTCTGTTTTAGGCCTATGATAGCTTGTTGGAAATATCTATCCGAGGCCTGCAACGCTCGAGACAAAATAGCATCATTAGATGCTATTTTGCAAAAGCAACATACCCAAAAAAACATCGTTTAGGGCCTCAAAATGGCCCCGAAAGTTCAGGACCTGAAAAAAACTGCTAAAAATAGTAAACTGTGCGAAAACTGAAAAACTGAAAGAAGAAATGGTGGGGGTCCAAGTGGAATAGGTGGGTGGCCACCAACATCCACCTGGATCATTCCTCCCCCCTTAGGAAGCAATGGTCCCCATTGCATTGAGTTCCTCCATGAGATGAGGAAACTTCTGCTGAACTTGGTCCCTGGTGAGCCATTTGCCTTGGTGAAGGAGTTGGCCTGCTTTGACAACTCGATATAGTGGTATCCTTTGTTTTCGGGTGTTCTTGATCTGTGTATCCATGATCTGATCAGTTCTGGCTTATTCCATGCAGTCTAGATTTAACTCTGTTGGTGTGAGTTGTTCTTCCATGTCGGTTGTGTCTAGTAGAGGTGGAAAGTAGGGCCGAAGGCGGTCCACATTGAACACTGGGTGCAGACCAAGGAATGATGGAATGCTGAGTTCAAAGGCATTTTCCCCTACAACCTTGGTGAGGGTGTACGGCCCATATCGAAGCGGGAAAAGCTTGCGGTGGGGTCCAACGAGGTGCTCCTTTTGCAAATGCAGCCACACTTTGTCACCCACTTGGAAGTTGTGTGGCACCCGATGTTGATCATGTCATTGCTTGTACTTAGCATTGGATCTATCCAAGATGTCATGAACCTGTTGGCAGATGTGTTGAATGTGCTCAATGAAGTTGTTTTCCTTATCCGCCTCAGACTGGACATGAGCTGAATCTTCCTGAGTAGCCACAAATGGCATGGCTATGTCAATGGGGCATAGTGGTTGGAATCCCAAGCCCACTTGAAAGGGGCTGTGGCTAGTTGAGCTATGGAGAGCCCGGTTGTAGCTATGTTGTAAATAGGGGAGGCTCTCATCCCATGTGCGTGGATGCTTTGAATTGTACATGTGCAGAATGTGTACGATCATCCGGTTGACGACCTCTGTCTGGCCATCAGTTTGCGGATGTAAAGCTGTGGATTTGGTGTCCAACATCGACTAGAGGCTGGACCAAAATGTACTGAGGAACCTACTGTCTCGATCTGAGATGATAGACTGTGGGATCCTAAAGTGTACCCACACTCATTCAAAGAAGAGCTTAGCAGTGGCTTCTGCTGTGATATTCTTCTTGCAGGCCATCATAATGGACATCTTCGAGAATCGGTCGATGACCACAAAAACACAGTCATTTCCATGCTTAGTATAAGGAAGGCCTGACATGTAATCCATAGAGATGGATTCCCAAGGTTGACTGGGGGTAGGAAGCAGAGTATAGAGGCCTTGCTTCTTGATGGTCAGTTTGGAAATGGCGCAAGCAATGCAAGACTTGATGTCCTTCCCGAAATCTTGTTGAAGGTTCGGCCAATAGAAATACTTTTGCAGTACTGCCACGGTTTTCTCGACCCCGAAATGCCCAGCGACTCGACTGTAGTGCACCTCCCAAATCATCTTGGCACACTCGCTTGAAGGAACACAAAGGTGTCCCAAGTGAAAAAGCAGGGCATCCTAGAGGTGAAAATTGGGAACTTGCTTACCCTCCAAGAGTGTATTGTATGTGTGGCTGAATTCTGGATCACTTGTGTAGAGNTTCGGCCAATAGAAATACTTTTGCAGTACTGCCACGGTTTTCTCGACCCCGAAATGCCCAGCGACTCGACTGTAGTGCGCCTCCCAAATCATCTTGGCACACTCGCTTGAAGGAACACAAAGGTGTCCCAAGTGAAAAAGTAGGGCATCCTAGAGGTGAAAATTGGGAACTTGCTTACCCTCCAAGAGTGTATTGTATGTGTGGCTGAATTCTGGATCACTTGTGTAGAGAAGCGACCAATCAGAAGTCTCGTGCCCACAAGAGTTGAGCACAGTGGTTAGCGCCACGATGGGTGGTCGACTGAGGCAGTCTGCAACATTATTGGTGCTGCCTTTTTTGTACTTAATGTTCAAATGAAACTGTTGCAGGTATGTGAACCACTTCTGATGGCGATCGTTTTGCAACTTCCCTTGTGTCTGTATGAACTGCAGGGGTCGGTGGTCTATGTGGATGACCGTTTCTTTTCCCAAAATGTAATGCTTCCATTGCCAACAAGCTTGCACAATGGAATACATTTCTTTGTCATAGGTGGGATACTTCTGGACTGTGTCGGAAAGTGTCTCACTGTGATATGCCACTGGATGCCCATGTTGAGTAAGGAATGCCCCAATAGCATAGTCAGAGGCATCTGTCTCGATCTCAAATGGTTGTTGCAATTTTGGTAATGTGAGCACTGGTGCAGAGCAGAGGCGATGTTTCAACTCCCCGAATGCCTTCTGTTGATATTCAAACCAAAAGAATTTTGCTTTAGCTCCTCCCTTGGTGACTTGACTCAAGGGCCAAGTGATATGAGAGAATCCCAACACAAACCTGCGGTAGAAATTGGCAAGACCTAAAAAGCTGCGGAGCTCTGTTAGGGTGGCTGGGGCTGGCCAATCCTGAATGACTTGGATCTTTGCTGGATCCACATGCACCCCCCGCTCATCAATAATGTATCCCAGATACTGAACCTGGGTTATGACAAAAGTGCATTTCTCCAAATTGGCACACAACTTGTGTTGCCGCAGTGTTTGGAGGACCTGTCGGATATGGTGGAGGTGCTCTTCCCAAGTCTGGCTGAAGATCAAAATGTCATCCAAGTACACCACTACAAATGAGTTGGTGAATGGTCGTAGGATGTCGTCCATTAGCCTCATGAAGGTTGCAGGGGCATTCGTCAACCCGAAAGGCATGACCAACCATTCGAAAAGGTCCTCCTTGGATTTGAATGCAGTCTTCCACACATCAGAGGGTTCGATTGGTACCTGGTGATACCCAGACTTCAAGTCAATCTTGCTGAAATATTTTTCCCCCTTGAGTTGGTCCAGAAGGTCATCAATCCGTGGGATCGGGTACCTATTCCAAACAGTGATCTTGTTCAGTGCCCGATAGTCAATGCAGAGTCTCCAAGTCCCATCCTTCTTCTGCACCAATACGATCGGGCTCCCACAGGGCGATGAACTCGGCCGGATGTGACCTTTCTGCAACAACTCTTG
>JASDQU010104549.1:172179-186896 GCA_032191745.1 Picea mariana | reverse complement strand
AAAACAAGGAGATTAGAGCCTCACAGATCAGCAGAAACAAATGGCAAGGAACTTTGTCACCATTGCAAGGAGCCTTGGGATCCATATCAGAGATGCAGGGGCAAAGGGAAAGTACATTACATCGAGGTGCACTATGATAGTGTTGATGAATAAGATGTATGTGATGAGGATGACAGATGGCCAGCAGGGGATGCACCATCAATAGATATATCTTCTGAGGTTAGCACACATGTGGGACAGGTTGAGGAGCTTGATATAGAGAGGACAACACCTTAGTTTGACCATTTGGTTGAGCATGAGGAGTATGTGTATGAGGATGTGTCGTTTGATGCATCATTAGAGAAATACAATGAATTATTCACATATGATGGAATTTTGGAGACTCTGGATGATAACACATGTTCTTTAGTTTTCTGATACGAGAGTATTGAGGACTCAACACTTCACCATAGTAGTGATACTTGTGAGGATACATCTCTGTCAGCACCTAGGCATGAGGAGGATCGGATATTGGGTGAGCCACCTTTGGATGTTGATATGAGGTCATGCATGGGGGATAATGACCCTCCTATGGAGTTGAGCGTGACACATTCCTCACCTTATTAGTCACTTATTCTAGACACGACACATGAGGATATCAGTGGCATTCCAGATTTGGTAGAGGAGCCTTGTGTAGTGATTGAACACAAGGGACATGTGGATCTACAAGCCCAGGAGGAGAGGCATGACTTGGAGGTAGATGACTATATACATACAAATCAGTATGGGGAGAGTCAGTCACTTATTTTGGAGAGTCCATTAATAGATTAGGTTATGGAGACTGACAAATCGATGGGATACTTACTTCTGAGACCAGACTATAGTGACGAGGATGCTTTCCTTGTTTTTCGGGATGACCATATCACATGTATGGACACATCTGTATGGGATCTGGGTGAAAATGATATTAGTAGGGTGAATGCACAGGAGGATTTAGTTGTACATACAGGATACAGGGTGATTCAGATTGAGGCAGTAGTATGTGATAATGTACAGTGGCATACAGGGTATTTAGTAGCACAGTGGACAGTGGGTAGTATGGTGCTTTAGCTCTTAAGGAGTGTGTTTATGTGGGTTCTACTATTGACATTAGCAGTGGGAGTCACGAAGTAGCACCTCATCAGGACAATGTTCAGGAGTCACAACATTTGGCAGGACAACTGAGGGTCAAAAAGGACATGATCGTGGTAGTCATTAGGCACATTGATRATACACATGCATTGGTGGCAGAGTATTGTTGGAAGGCCATGATGGCACATGATAGTTAGGATGAGGAKCTTTCCATTGATGACTTCCATACACTCAGGGAGAGAGTGACTGTGATGAGGACCGACTACCAACAATTACTTATGGATAGAGATTACCTTTTGGAAGTTGGCGAGATGTATCATAGGGCGATGAAGGAGAAGGAGACTAAGGTGGACCGACTCACTCATGAGTTGGTGAGCACACATGGATTATTGAAAGGCACACAAAAAATACTTCAAGAATCAAATTCCATATTTGAGGATCTCCTTGAGGAGGTTAGTCATGGATCCATTACATATATCTCAGCAGAGAGTTAGGTGTATACTTCAGCTACATCACTGGATGATGTTGGTGGTTTGATAAAGGAGCACCAGTTGATGGAGGAGCGTGAGGGATACCTAGGACCACTTATGATTATGGATAGATGTGAGCATGAGATGCTTGAGGATGTTCATGTTTCATAAGGACCACCATTCATGAGGACCTATGAGACAGTTGGTCCTACACGTACACATGGGGATTCCAGATCCAGGGGAAGATATGAGGACACGTCCATTTGGATTCCATGATTAGTTGACATCCATGTAGAGGTTGACCCAACAATACACTCAGGATACATGATGATGCAGGAGGATACAAGAGATTGCATGGGTATACAGGAGACATACTTGGTGGAGCATGGAGATTTATGTGGAGATCTGTCCTCTCCCTTACAACAACACATGGATCTAGGAGATTACCTTCTCAGTAGCATCAGTCATCTGAGTGATGATAGGGGGAGTGTGATTGACCATCAGTATGTAGAGTCACCTACCATTGTACATGATGGCATGATATTAGTGTTGAGTCCAGGCGACTATTCACCATGGATGTCAGAGGATGGGTTTTTGGTCAAGTATTTGGGATTGACCAACGCATATGATACTTCCCAATCCTACATACAGTTGCAAGAATTTTTGTTAGCCTTCCCTGATACTTTCATTATATACAACAACATTGGGGAAGATAGCAAGTTGCATGGGACATGGAGAATTATTAGACAAAGACCTCCTGACATGGGATACTCCATTACATGCAACAGGATAGGGGAGGTTCACTCGAGGTAGTCATGTGAGGCCTTGGGCATGATGGAGAGTATATTTAGCCGTGGGACAAAGGATATTTCAGAGGTTGATGTAGGTTCAGAGTCTCATTGGGATGAGGATGAAGAGCATAGTAATATGGATGCTTCTGATGAGGACTATGAGGTCAGTTGGTAGGATGTATGGTCGCAGCAAGCACTGACAGAGATCTTGAGGACCCGTCAATAGATCAGAGAGAGATTCTTCTGGGAGGATCTAGAGGATGATGTTAGGAGGCATATGGGGGCATGCTTTGTATGTTAGCATCATGATTTAGGGCATGATTCCTTATCCACCCTTGTTTCAGTGCTGAGTTGGAAGAGTATGCTAGCTTCTCTCGACCCTGGTGTACTAGAATTATATAGTAGGGTTGACATCATAGGGATATTTCCTGAGTATGGGACACTACAGGCAGCAGTGTGGATTGGAAGAGAGGTCGAGTTTAGTGATCTTAGACAGGACAACATAGCTATCATTATACTTCGACTAGAGGTTTACATTTGGCACCGAGATACATGGCATGGCACCATAAGAGTTATGTAATGCAAGATTTGGTGCTTTTCTAGAGCACATGGGATTTCCAGGGATGTTCATGATTGGTTCCTTCCATTGTTGGGGGAATTTGAGATCAAATGGTGATGAGGATGTTATGTGGAAGGATGGGTCTCATTGGTTGAGGATCAGGTACAAGAGTAGGTCAACTTCTTGGTTAGCAAGGGATCTGGATACTATTGGAGGTGGTAGTTTAGAAATTGGTTTGGATGAGATATTCCTTGAGGGATGGATATTGTAGTTACTTTCTCTATTGATTGGGGATCTTCAAGATATTCTTTGCATTGATGTCTTACATGACTATACTTTACAGGGCACTGCAGTTCACATCTTGATTTGGGATAGAGGTTGATGGAGTTGATATCTAAGTGGAGTGATTGCTTGAGGAGTTGACTGAGGATCTACTACACATGATCATTCTACTCATCAGGAGCATTCTGGTGGCATGCATGGTGAGCACTTGGAGGGACCATGTTTTAAGGGGAGAGTACTTCATGTCACACAGGTGGATATGGGACCCTGGGATCATACACAGTTTGATTTAACTATTCCTTGAGGACAAGCAATATTCGAGCAGGGAGGATTCTAATGTCCCCATTTTTGGATTCTCTTATGTTACAATTTGGGATGCCTGCCAGAGTAGCCAATTGGGATTAATAGTGAGATTAGACAATTTTGAGGAGTTATATGGGGCCGGACTCACATTATTCATCATATTTAATCATCAAGATCCATTCCTCACATCTTGTCCTTGGTTTCATTGCATTCCGATGATTTCTGTAATTTTGAGTTATTATTGAGCATATTTTAATTAATTACAATAAAGGTGCTATTTGGATTTTGCGTCTTGGAGAAACACTTTAGTGTAATAGCTCGTTGGAATCGGAACAGAAATATCTACAGGATAGAATGATTAAAAGTGACTTTCAGTTGCAAGAAAAGTTATAAGGGTGAATTAATCACTTTTTGGAGTAAAAAGGGTTATTAAATTAATAAAGTGATTTATGAAGAAATATTAAAAGATAAATTAAAAAAGTCACTTGAATTGAAAAAGGTGAAAGGAGGTATAAAAGAGAGATAGGGGCTTCTATTCTCTCATTATGTTGATTGATATTTTGATGTTTGGCCTCTTCGCAAGAGAGCTCAAGGTAATTGAGGGTTTTGACTAGATAAAACCTAGATATTAGCAAGGGAGTGAAATATTATCATGTTCATGATCCAATCTTAGCCAAGGTAATGAGAGATTCCACCCTCGTCATTCTGTTCCAGTTCAGTTCTAGTTGGTGCATATTTGGTGAAGAGAGGTGCATCTGTTGAGGGTTTTCTATAGAGAGGGCACAATGTTCAGTCAAGGATAGTTCGATTTGGATTTTATAAGGGAGATATGATTGGGGTTGTCTTTGTCTCACTAAGGGTGACTTTCCTTGGCACCGTGGGGGGTTTCCAACCTCCATATTTATTTATTTTCATAGCTGGGCGAATTTCATGAAGGAGGGCGTATTAGGGGTTTGAGATCCAATGATTTGTGAGAATATTTTCCATATACAACCTGGGAAAATTCACATATGAGTTAGCCATCATTATATCTACAAGTTGCAGCCATTTCATGAAGATTCAACATCATATTTATTGTGCATATTTCAGCAAGGCGTAAGCAACAAGGAGGGCACATTTCTAGGTATGGAATTTGTAGATTTTGCATAATATAACATCTCTTTTGGGAAGCCATCATTAGGGGATCAAAAAGGAGGATCATTGACACTGTTTCCTTGCCTTTTGGAGCCATTATAGGCCAATAAAGTGGTTGTTGTATTACTTATATCAGATTTGGAAATTACTACTATTAGACAACCATTAATAATAAATAATCAAGCAAGGATTGTGTGGAGGTATTTGTGCTTTTGTTTTGTATTACTTGCATTTACTCTTATGTTGTTTTATTCATGTTGTTTTATACAATATTAAACTCAAAAACATGGATGGAAATGCAAGCTACAACCATGCATGCAAACTGTTTGACATAATGCCTCAATGAGAAAACTGTCATATACATAACAACAAGAAAATAATCATAACAGTAGACACTTTGGGGGTTCTAAGGAGGTTGTAAATCATCCCATTGACCTTATAAACACATCAGTAATATGCCTTGAGATTTGGGACAACAAGAGAGTCGATTTACCCAAGAACTTTGAGCAAACATGCAAAGTGTTTGACGAAAGTTCTCAACTAGTTAGATCTGATTTTTATGTCAGATTTGGTTGGAAATATTACATTAACCTACTTTAACATAATAACATAACATGATAAGTAAAATCATAAATCCAATGAAGCCACTTAATGAGTTCACCAATACCTTGAAGTTTACATTTATGCTTAGTCACAAACCAAAACAATGAAGCATCGAGGAACAAGTAAGCATAAATTGACATCTTCTTTACCTTTATTTGGTCAAAATATGAAGTACAATAATGATCATGTGAAGGGAGAATAAATGCATGCCAAGGTTTACGTATTGTTGCAAGATTCTTCAATCCAAAGGTGGATAGGGCTTATGTAATCATCTTTCTTTTCATAAGCATAGGGAAAACCATCACTGATACTTGTCAAATCATCTAGCAAGAAGGAATTTGAAGGAAACTCCAATAGAAACCTACAAGAAGATTGTTTCCCCTCATTTTTTTTCTCGATCGTATATCTGGGTGAAGTATAAGAAAATCGATCAGACCTGAAAAAAATATGTAGATCCCTGACTCATGGTTGGTTGCACCTATATGTGAGATTGAAATTCATGCCATGTTCCAAGGTTGAACATGTTGAAGTATAAAAATTAAATCTTCAAAACCCTTATCATTGGATGGAAATCCATTAGTTGAGGACTTCCTTGGCTGAAAAATGTATGTTGTCAATTAGCCATGAAAAACTCCTACTTGTACCTGTAAATCCAGCTCATTGATTAGATGACATGGATATCCCTACATAGTGAAGTTGGATTCACATTCAATGACTATGTTCAGATGTCCACAAGATCAAAATATGCAATCTTATCTTTGAAACCATTGTCATCATTATCGTAAATGGGATCCCCATCAAAATAAAAACAACTTATATTCCATTTTTTTCTTTCAATACGGAGAAGAGCATCAATTTTCTCAATTTCTTTGTTGTCGTTCTCTTCATAAATTGAGGGTTCCTTCATTACATTTTCCTATTACAAGTCGTTAAAACATGTCTTATGAAAATCCAAATCTTGGAACAGAGAATAACATATCGGACTATGGCTTTAATGTGGTGGAGAATTGCCCGCATGAGTGTAGACGGATTGGCAAGTGCCGTGTAAATGGAAGGAAATTTGTAAAAATGAAGTCTCATGTTCGATTCTCACCCGGATTTACTTGTGCGCCATTCTTGCGGGTTGGGTGGTTGCACCTGGGGTTATAGTGGTAGCTGACGGGGATCGACCCTGTGTCACGCGAGTACGAGAACCGCGAGTTTCCGATTCCCCCAGTAAAAAAAAAAAATGTGGTGGAGAACTAATGGATGCTTGAATGCTTTTGTCATCAAGGTCCTCTTCATGTACCCGGTCTTCCAATATCTATTGATTTCCAATGGAAATATGAGTAGATTATTCATCACCATTTTCTTCTTGAGGATTTGCAATAGAATCTTTAATGGACTCCTCATATTCAAAAGACAACAAGGTGCTTCTTCAAGCTTTTCTTCAACAAGATCGTCTATGTTGATCACATCACAAATCTCCTTGACATTTTCATCCTAGGGTACTTGTTCCTCATACTTTCCCAATTCTGAAATATCGTGTAAAAATGGCTCATGGGAGGGAGGAGAGGGGTGAGCCTCATCAAGTATATTTTCATATTTTACACCATTGTAACAATACATGAAGTCAAATCCCACTAGCACAATCAGTTTCGATGGGCCTCGTTTTGCATGGCGACCCAGGTTCGAAACCCGCGGCTACCAGGAGGAGACACCTAAAAATTCCAAAGATACTAAGGGTTAGTGTGGCCCAGGATGAGTGTGATACCTAAGTGATTTTGACGGCTTAGATGTCCTTGGGTTGTGGTTTCTCAACCACAAGCTAGTCCCACATGTCACGAACACTCTAACAAAAAAAAATCAATGCAAGAAAAACAAATATTATTTTTTAATTCTATTTCGACAAGAAGATCATTTGAGGGATTATCATCATATTACATCACCAAATCACTAACCCTTTCTCTCAAACTTTCTTTTATATCATGGAATATGTAAGCATCTTCAACTTCTTTATAACCATATATCCATTTTTTTAAACCTTTTCATTAATTGTGGAAATGATTTTATCTCTTTAGGCTTCAAATTGCAATACTAACTCCATGAATCTTTCCCTTTCATTGAGTATGAAAATACTTTCATTAAGTTTCGTTCATAAATTATATTATTCTCTATAACATAATCCATGAAATATGCGAGATGTCTTGGAGCCAACCATGGGTTTCCATAAAAAAAAATGGGACCTAAGTAATCTATGTATCAAAATGAGACTCACTTGGACACAATGGAACACTTGTAAGATTCAATGGAGAAAACATTTCTTCCCAAACATTTCCCTTGTTAAAGGCCATATTTGAAACATATATGAGGATGATTTACCAATATCAGAGAATTGGATGCCAATCATACAAATACCAAATATGTGTAGCCATCAATATAATTTGAGGATTATCAGAATTTGGGTTCATAGATATCTCACCCAAGTAACCTTTCGATGTTTCTCAATGGGAAGTACCTCTTGCAATGTACCTTTTTTATATTTTCTTTGTCGCCATATGAGACAAATCAATGTTAGCATTAATAATAACATCATCAAGATAAAAATATAAAAAAAAAACTTACCCAATAACTTAGTGGGATAATGTCGTTAAGAGTCGAGAAACGAACCAACAAATACGTCCTTGACAATGATGCCAAAAAAATGTTACCACCCAAACTAGCAGCCCTTGGGGGATTGCTAGTGGGGATAGCATAATATGGGAAATGCACCATTATCACCTTAGTACGATCTCCCCTTCACTTTATTCAAACTCCTAGAGACCAAGGGGGGTATCCCAGTCCTTCCAAATACACACCTCAATACATGTTATATAGACTAGTGCCTTAATAGAAAAATGCCTTAGGAAGGTTCAACTAAGAGTTAGGGCATAAACCAATAAATCACTACAACAAATCCATGTGATTAGCTTCCTTTTTAGCTCCCTTTTTTGCTTCCATTGTCTGTTTTAATGTATTTTTCTCCATTTTTTTTGCAAAAGTCAGTGCTATTTATAGGGATGGTGCTATTTTGGGCGTTATTTGCGTCGAGAAACACAAGTCGGCACTAATAGTGCCTAATTTAGCGCTTGATTTATTGATGGCTTTAGCACCTACTTTAGCACCCAATTTTGTGCCCAAGTTAGCACCAAGTGTAGCTTTGAGTTTAGCTTCCAGTTTAGCTTCTACTTTAGCTTATGAATTAGCTTCCTGGTTAGCATCCAACTTAGCTTCCTTTTTAGCTTCTATTTTTTCTCCGTATTTGGATTCCAATTTAACGCCTACTGTGCCTAAATAGTTAATTTGTTGAGTTGTTGGGGGTTAAGTGGATAGGGGCTTTGGGGATTAATGGATTTAGGGATTTGGGGTCTATGGATTAAGGGTTAAGGGATTAGGGGTCTAGGGATTAAGGGTTAAGGGATTAGGGGTTACAATTTAATGGATTAAGGGTCAAGGTCTAAGGGATTTGGGGCTTAGGAGTTAGGTAGTTTAATGGTTAACTTCTTAGGGATTAAATATGGTCAAGGATTAATGACATCCATCGATCCTACACATAATCTTTGAGATCATCGACGTCTCATTGTCATCATTCGTCATTTCAATATGTAGAATATTTGTTAGAACTCTCTTGAAATGTCATGTAACTTCCAATACACCCATCACAAATGGATTCCACCGACCCCGCATAGTGAGCAGGGAATGAGGACAACGTTGAAATTTCTTCAATCTATGCATGTATGCATCGGAATTTGACATGGTTAAACTAGACACATGCCTTGATGATATGTGAGGGTTTCAAGACTCAAGGGTGTCTAAGGTCCCCACATAATATTTGAGATCGTCCTTGTTTCCATCAACATTCATAATGGACGTCTCATTGTCATCATTCATCATTTCCATATGTATAATCTTTGTTGGAAATCTCTTGAAATGTCATGGAACTTCCAATACACCCAACACAAATGTCATCCACTGACCCCACATAGTGAGAAGTGAATGGGGCCAACTTTGAAATTTTTTCAATATGTGCTTGTATGCGTTGAAATTTGACATGCTTAGACTAGACACATGCCTCGATAGTATGGGAGGGTTTCAAGACTCAAAGATGTCTAATGTCCCCACATAATCTTTGAGATCATCCATGTTTGCATCGACACTCATCATGCACATCTCATTTTCTTCATTCGTCATTCTCTTCTATAGAATCTTTGTCAAAACTCTCTTGAAATGTCATGGAACTTCCAATACACCCATCACAAATGTATTCCACCGACCTTGCACAATGAACAATGAATGGGGCCAACCTTGAAATTTCTTCAATATGTGCTTGTATGCGTCAAAATTTGACATGGTTAGACTAGACAGATATCTTGACGGTATGGGAGGGTTTCAAGACTTAAGGATGTTTGATGTCCCCACATAATCTTTGAGTTCATCCATGTTTGCATCAAAGTTCATAATGGAGGTCTCATTGTCATCATTCATCATTGCCATCTATAGAATCTTTGTCTTAAATCTCTTGAAATGTCATGGCACTTCCAATACACCCAGTACAAATTCCATCCTGCACCGACCCCACACAGTCAGCAGTGAATCGGACCAACATTGAAATTTCTTCAAATTGTGCCTGTATACGTCAAAATTTGACATGGTTAGACTAGACACATGCCTTGATGGTATGGGAGGGTTTCAAGACTCAAGGATGTCTGATGTCCCCACATAATCTTTGAGATCATCCATGTTTGCATCAACATTCATCATGCACGTCTCATTGTCATCATTCGCCATTGCCATCTATAGAATCTTTGTTGGAAATATCTTGAAATGTCATGAAACTTCCAATACACCCATCAAAAATGTCATCCACCAACCTCGCACAGTGAGAAGTGAATGGGGCCAACATTGAAAATTATTCAAATTGTTCCTGTATGCGTTGAAATTTGATGTAGTTAGACTAGACAAATGCCTTGACGTTGTGGGAGGGTTTCAAGACTCAAGGATGTCTGATGTCCCCACATAATCTTTGAGAGTGTTCACGTTTGCATCAATGTCCATCATGGACATATCATTATCATCATTCATCATTTCCATTTGTATAATATTTGTCAGAACTCTCTTGAAATGTCATGGAACTTCCACTACATCCATCACAAATGTCATCCATCAACCTCGCATAGTCAGCAGTGAATGGGGCCTACGTTGAAATTACTTCAAACTATGCATGTATGCATCAAAATGTGATGTGGTTAGATGAGACACATGCCTTGACAGTATGGGAGGGTTTCAAGACTCAAGGATGTATAATGTCCCCACATAATCTTTTAGATCCTTCAGTACGTTTGCATCAACGTTCATCATGGACGTATCATTGTCATCATTCGTCATTGTCGTTTGTAGAATCTTTGTCAGGACTCTCTTGAAATGTCATGGAACTTATAACACACCCATAAAAAATATCTTCCACCAACCCCGCACAGTGAGCAGTGAATGGGGCCAACATTGAAATTTCTTCAATTTGTGCCTCTATGCGTCGAAATTTGACATGGTTAGACTAGACACATGCCTTGATGGTATGGGAGGGTTTCAAGACTCAAGTAAGTCTGATGTCCCCACATAACCTTCGAGATAATCCACGTTTTCATCAATGTTCATCATGCACATCGATCTCATTGTCATCATTTGTCATTCCCTTCTATAAAATATTTGTTGAAACTCTCTTAAAATTTCTTGGAACTTCCAACATGCCCTTCACCAATGTCATCCATCGACCCCGCATAGTGAGCATTGAATGAGGCCAATGTTGAAATTTCTTCGAAATGTCACTGTATGCGTCAAAATTTGACATGGTTAGACTAGACACATGCCTTGACGGTATGGGATCATTTCAAGACTCAAGTATGTACGATGTCCCCACATAATCTTCGAGATCATCCATGTTTTCATCAATGTTCATCATGCACGTCGATCTCATTGTCATCATTTGTCATTCCCTTTTATAGAATCTTGGTTGGAACTCTCTTGAAATGTATTGGAACTTCCAACATGCCCATCACCAATGTCATCTACTGAACCTGCACAGTGAGCAGTGAATGGGACCAATGTTGAAATTTTACATGTTTAGACTAGGAGCATGCCTTGACGGTATGGGAGAGTTTTAAGACTCAGGGACATCTTTCTCTTCATCATCGCCATCATCCTGTTTTTCATTTYCATTGTCATCATCATCATATTCATAATGACCCAATTTTTCCATCCATGAMAACAAATATGAAACCCGACATACCCATCTTTACAACGAAACCTAATGAAGATGTCAATTTCCATGTATTTGTCTTTTTCTTGTGGCATTCTTCGAGATGACTAAACCATGTTTCTATTAAGTTGAGACATCCCGAAAGAATTTTATAGGGTACAACRTTCAAGCGGTTTAATGATCAATAGGTTAGGGATTATATCGGTTGAATGGCTTAATGACATCCATCAACCCTACATGGTTAGCGGTGAATGAGGCCAACGTTGAAATTTCTCCAAATTGTGCCTGTATGCATCGAAATTTGACATGGTTATACTAGACACGTGCCTTGATGGTATGGGAGGGTTTCAAGACTCAAGGATTTCTGATGTCCCCACATAATCTTCGATATCTTCCATGTTTCAAGGGGTTAGGGGTTAGATGGTATAAAGGTTAAGCTCTTAGGCTTAGGCTTAGTGAAATATTTCAATTTGTTTTAAAATATAAATTAATGAACAAACTTTGGATTTACATTGTTTTACATATACGATATATGTAATTATATTTGTTAACAATTGCATATTTAATGTATTGTTATTGAATAGGTTCTTCATCCTAGTTCAGTGTGAGTCTAACCAATAACCTGACAACACTTTTAAACCATTATCAACCAATAAATGACCACTAATCATGCTAACTCTTATCCAAGTAATCCTATTTTTTTTTCCAACAATTCATAGAAAATATTGAACACTTCAAGGATATTGCAATATGCAATTTGTATCGACATAAATAATACTGAAGCATTTCAAAGTTTGGGCCATAAGAATCAACATTTTTAAAACATGCATTACAAAATAATTTTGAAAACTTAGACTCTGCAACAATGTAATCCAGTGTATCATTGTCAATATTCATATGTTATTTCAAGAATTTAATATTATCATCATCCTCATCTTGACCTGCATCATCTTCATCATCATTGAAATTTGACTGTAGACCATCTATATTGTTACCAAATGTATTTGGATCATCATTTTCTATACCATCCATATTGTTTTCTTCCATAACATCATCTAACTCTAGATTGTTGTCTTCTTGTGCTTGAACATAACCATCTTCAACATCATCATGGATGTCAATTTATTTGATGTTCTCTATTCCCTCTCTCTCATTTTGTTGGCCATCATTGTTTTGCTCAGTATCCACTAATTCATCATAAAATACATGCCTTAATCTTGGATCATAATGTATGACAAATATCCTTTTCGGGTCCAAAATATCTTCATAAAAAAATACTTGCACATGAACAACATACATATATTAGGCGTATGTTATAACAATTTTATTGATTAATAAACACATATATGTTATCGGAATAAACTATGAATTAATATATTAATGATCGCTATTGGTTCTTATTTGAGTTAAAGAAATACCTGGTCACAATGAATTAGTAGAACATAAGGCTCATTATCCTCCAGTAGGAACCTCGAGAAATCTATAGAAAACATTCTACTATGGGTATCATGTCTTCATGTCCTCTTAAATGCTTCATATCATCTAAACTTAAAATTACAACATTTAAAAGAGCGTTAATCCAACTTAATGATTTCTTGGATTTTCCCAACATATTGTAGATTCTCTTCAATAATATTCTTAGCTTTTGAGCTTGCTCGACTAGATTGCTTGAAATCAACCATGATGCCATAATCAAAGGATCAACTCTTTATATCTACACTTTCTACACGATAATGTCGTCCATATGCCCACATTGCAGGATATTTCCTCGCCTGTGAAAGACCATTTATTTCAGTGAAAACAAATATAATGACGAATATTAAGATTGTTAATAGTGTCAAAAATGTAAGGAAACAACATTTTGTAAAATTGCAACTGCACCTTTCTTTCACATCCTCTACACATGTTGATTTCATATTCTCTTATGTTTGAATCTATACCTACATATTCTATTTGATTTTGAATTTGTTCAGTAACCCATTCTAGTATGCAATCTTTTCCCCATTCACCAAGCAGATCAATGGGAAGTGGAGTATTCCTTGGGTTGGATCTCTTAAATTATGTCCTTGCTTCTAACACTTCTTCTCTCTTTTTATCATACAAATCAATCCATTTGTTCATAATTCCATGTGGTACAGAATGAACTTGTCTAGTATAGCACTTTCGTCTACACCTATTACATGTCAACATGTTTATTTCAAACTCCAAATTTTATGTTGTTAATTTGACAAATAAATTACAAAGAAAATTAATGATTATACGAAAAACAACCACAATGATCATGAATTTACTTACTAATTTCTACTTGAACACCATTAGATTGTGGTTTTTCTCCACCAATAATATATGATTCTCTTTCTTCATCATAGAAGCATGGCCCATCTTCAAAATCCTTACCAAGGAATTCACATAGGAAGAAAAATGATTCATTCAATACATACCCTTAAGATATACAACCCTCTGGATGTGCCTTTTATCGGACATATATTTTTAGAGTTTTCATATGCCTCTCAAATAAAAGCATCCACCTCGTTGATACAACACCCGCCAATTCAGTTTCATCGACTAGGCGTATAAGTAAATGGACTTGTAGGTCTGTGAAACTTGTAGGGAGCTCCTTCTCAAATACACATACAATTTCCGCAATTTCCTTCTTCCATTTTGGTACTTCACATTCATGGATATCCTTGGAGGTCACCCACCTAATATAAGAATAGTAAATTAGTATGAACATTTAGTAGAAAATTAAAATGGAATATAATATCTCTATGTCTCTCACACATGAACATTTCATACCACATACATTGTAAATGTTGACAAATGACTTATGGCATTCCTTAAGTCAACGGTAAGACATGAATCCCCCCTAATTTCCAATGGCATTATATGCGATCAAACACATTTATCAAAGTTGATTAGTAATTTTTCTCACACAACAAAATATCAAAATATATTTACTTCTTAATCAATGTTACTGGTAAAACTTAAATGATGATATATAATACCTTCATAAAATTATGAAAACATGTGTTTTAAATCCTGTGATATGTCCATCAATTGTAAAATCTTTATCCAATGATGACCCATAGCCAGTAGGTGTCCTTATTGAACGAATGACATTTTTTATTTTTTTTAGCTCTCTTTTTTTTCAAAATCCATGGAGCTTCTGCATATGTTTCATTTTCCATGTTTGG
>JASDQU010104549.1:161081-172159 GCA_032191745.1 Picea mariana | reverse complement strand
GAAAACATGTGTTTTAAATCCTGTGATATGTCCATCAATTGTAAAATCTTTATCCAATGATGACCCATAGCCAGTAGGTGTCCTTATTGAACGAATGACATTTTTTATTTTTTTTAGCTCTCTTTTTTTTCAAAATCCATGGAGCTTCTGCATATGTTTCATTTTCCATGTTTGGCCACAAATGTCTTCTATCAATTTTGGTACGCGAAAGAGAAATATCTCTCCTCGAAGACAAGGTGTCCTTATCTTTTCCTGATATATGTCAAAATATAGAATCTGGAACATTTTGAAGATGTGCATAGGATCTAATAGGTGATATATTAATAGATCCTTCCGGTAAAGGAGCTCATAAAATATGGATTTCCTTTTCATTCCTTCTGGCATATTAACTACAGCTTGTTCTGGTTCTTCAATTGAATCACCCTGGTCAAAAAAATCCTCCTAATCTTTCAATTCAACATCCTCATACTTCTTAAGCCAATCACCTGGACCCGTAATCATGGGAGGGCCTCTATTTTAAACTTTTCCATCAAATTAATTCTTCAGACGATTTCTAAACTTATGATCTGGTGGTAGAAAAACCATGTTGTTTGCATAAATAAATTTATGTAGATCTTTAGAAATATCCCCTTTGTTTGAAGCCTTACAATTCAATAAGTAATGTTAATAGCATCAAAATAATAGTATAAAAGTAAGTATGAAAGTTGGGATGAAAATAAATTATGAGTGTGAATACGTAAATATTTTATCTTACCAGAACAAACACCAATTCCTCAGAAATCATGAATAGTCCAACATAGCACACAATACAACATGAAGGACCTACTTGATGGAGGACGTGATATGTCATACATTCTTATGCCTTTCCATAGTAGTTKCATATCATCAATAAAAGGCACAATATAAACATCCATGTTTTTAACTTGATGTTTTCCTAGAACAATCAGAGTCAGCACAAGGTTCTCCTTTTTAACACTCATCCATGGGGGAATATTGTATACTATCAATCCAATTGTCCAAACACTATAATTTGAGCTCAGGAAAGAGAATGGGTACACTCCATCAATTGCAAGACCAAACCTAATACTACGTGGTTCATCTTTGAATTTACTTGGCCATTTTTCCTCTATGTGTTTCATTGCTTTGGAGTCATCCAGAATTTGCATGAATCCATATTTACTCATGGTCTTTGCATGTCAGTCCATAAATTGTGCAAGTGACTTGCAAAGAGACATTCATTGAAGTCTAGGTATAATTTCCATGTGACGTAAAACCTTCTTTAGAACTGTATGACCTTGTACATTTGTATGATATCTCTTCTCTTTGCATACAAAATGTTATAACGCAAGTTGTACATTGGGAAAATCCAAACCCAACCACAAAGAAAGTGCTACAACTTGGGAATCATACACCCAATGTCACCTCGATGCAGGTCCCGCACTTACTCTAGGGAGGCAATCCCGGTGACCCTAGGGGGAATGAGATGGATATGGATAGAGATGGAAGTGAAACCCCTATAGGTCAAGTCTAAGTGGAGTTAAATGTGGGAAGTGATGCCTTGTAAATTAAGTGATTTTTTCCCCAAAGTTATAGTACTTCTTTGAATGATTGTACCTGCCCGAGATATAAGAAAATCCAACTTGCAAAGATATATGTTAGTATGGATCAGAAATTTAAGTGTGTTGTCCCTAATTTGCAGAAATATATGACAGTTTATATCAGAAAATAAGGCATCTAAATTAGCATACAAATATATAAACTAGTTAAGGAAATCAGTATCAAGATTAGCAATGAACATAGGCTGAAAAATGGCACTTTGAAGCTGAATAAAGCAAGTGTTATAACATGTATATTTCTGCAGAAAATTGCAGCCTTATGGATGTATCTTTAAGTCACTTATATCAGAAAATTACACCATCAAAATATGCCAACAGTTATCCCAAAATATGCGCCCTAGTTAGTAGAGTAAATGAGCAAAATTTAGGAACTAGTCTAGGGTTAGTGTAAGATATAAGGTTAGTAGTTTATCTAGGTTAGATCAGCCCTAATGGCTGTAGGTTAGTGTTTGTAACAGAAATTAAATTAGTAGGATAGAGGGGACTCCCTAATAGGGGAAGAATCCTCTCAATGAGGCAAATCAACTCCAAGCAAAAGATCTTTACGTTTCCCAAGGCAATGATTTTATATATCCAATGCAAAAAAAATATGACTAGTGCCTTTACTATCGGGTTAATGGATTCAAATGAAATAAAGATATAGATAAGCTACCTCCTTGGGGGTGTAAGCCCCTTTACTTCCCAAGGTAAGTTTATCTAGCTAGGGTTTAAGCTAAGAGGGTGTATGCCCATATACTTCTCTTAGCAAACCCTTGTTTAGCCAATAACATGAAGCATAAAATGATGAAGACTATGGTGGGGGTGTATGCCCTTATAGTTCCCACCTAGCTCCTAGCACAACAATCCTTGACTTGAAAGAATGATAGCATAAGAGTAAAATACCATACCAAAATCAAGAAATATGCTAAGATAATCCACCATAAAAGCTAGAAAGCATTCATCCAAGTCTAGCGCCTCACTCCTCCATAAACCATTCATCAAGATATCAATAAACAAGTGCACAAGATACAAATAGAGCCAAGTGTAGCTAAAATTTTGGACCAATACTTCTCACAATGAGGGAGAGTTATGTTAAAATGAGATCTTATGATCTCTTATTTATACAAAATGTCACCAAGGTGACTTGTCCACAAATTAAGGGGTAAACCACAAGACTAGAGGTCAAAAACCCTAATCTTGCCCCATTTAATAAAGTAATATTAAACAATTCAATTAAATTTTCACTTTTGCACAAATAAAACCCTAATTTTACATGGATGTCTCCCCTTGAGGGGACGTTTTTCCACTTTGAAGAAGTATTTGGTGTTGGAGAAATATGGGTAGGCCTCCAAAGGCCACATTTCAAGCATATAGACAATCTCATAATGGTGAAGACCCTCTTCTCCTCAAAATGTCCATGTGTCAATGAGTGACACCTCACCACCAATCCCTAACCCCCATAGGTGACTTCATACCTCTAGGAGTGATGATTTTCCTCTCCTAGGAAAAACATTTGGCATGTGGGGTCTAGGCCATGTCGTCCAAGTCATCTTCAAGGCCTTCCAAGTTTTATCTTTCTCATCCGGCATGCGGGCCCTTGGCATCCAACCTGTGGGCTTGTAGCCCCATGTAAGCCCAAGCTAGGCTTGTTCTCCCAAAATTGTCCTCCAACTAGGTCCTGCAAAGACAAATGAGCACACCCTCCAAGGATCTCAAGTCATAACATCATGATAAGTGAATCCAATCAATAAATGATCTAGCTAAGCATGTGCATCAAAGATCACTATATCAAACAATTAAATGCACAAAGACACTATGTGACTTATCAATCTTGAATATATGAGGGTTGACAAGGTGTCCTATTGGATAGATCTTTCCCTAGGTCAAGGAAAGTTTCCAAGAGATCCCTCTCTAATCCATGTAAAGTGGATGAAGTGGTTGGGGTCAAGACTCAATGGGCATATATAGGGCTTTTGACATACAAGGGGTCATAGTGTCTCATTTCATGGGTGCCTTTGTAGAGGGTGTATGGTACCTTCGTTCGCAATGCACTTTTTCCAAGCCCATAAATTTCCTTTTATATCTATTTCTTTGTTTTTTCTTTCAATATATCATAAGGAGAGGTTGAAGGTCACTGCCCTGGTGTGGTGACCAAATGATGGTAATGTCGCCCACAAACACCTAGTGGAAATGAGAAGGCTAGCTCACGGTGAGACCACATTTCTTTCAGCCATGCAACTAAGAGCCATTACCCTGGTGTGGTGACCAGATGATGGAAATGTCATACCACTAGAAATTCATGGACATGATAGGTCGACTCGTGATGAGACCTCCTATCCTTCAACTAACCTTTTGAGCATATTTATTATATTGTGGGTCCCCTTTACTCAAATATAATAATTTCATTGCTTTCTTGGGTGATACATGGGTAAAGCATATGGAATGTTTATACAAGGCTTTTATATTTTACCCAACATCAAGCCCTCTGGGCCTTCAACCCATTCTTCCCATACAATGAGGGACAACCCCTTCTTGGGTCAGTTCACCCTAAAAACCCAAGAGATAAGGAAATGGAGGGGAATAATGATGGAAAGTGGTAAGTATGGTTAGGAACGGTACGATGGCTCTTTAAGGGAATTCCTAGTAGAAAACCCATCCCCAAGGAAGACCACTTACTAGGGTAGAATGTCAACCACCAAGGTGAAGCATGGAAAAAGGCATAATGTCCAAGCATATATCATGTAATCTAGAGAAATCTCAAACACAACATACTCAACTAGCTTAAATATTGAAATGATGCTTTCCATAATACTGACTTGTACCTCATGGAGCAAGGCCCACTGCCTTCCAGAAGCCAGTTGATGTGGTGGATGCCATATAGAAATCTGTGACCTTATGTGGTGGTGAGAGGGGTTTCCATCTGTGAAAAAGGGTACTACTATTCATGTAGTCTCTTGACACTCCATATCTGCAACCTAAGGGCCTCGAGACATAATCTCCTTAGTTATCCACAAAATGGGGAAAACATTTGGCTCCTACTTGGGGACATGTGCTCATCGCATAGTGCATGAGAACCGCAACATCTCCTGGTAGACTTGTGTCTGCAAGGAAACATCAAACTATCAAGTGTAGGATGGCCTACTCATCCTTGTTCTCATATGATCATAATCAAAACCAATTAATCTAGAAAAAGAAAATTTTTGACATTTTTTCAAAAAATTCTAAACTAAGCATGAAATCAATAAGAAAGTAGAGAAAAATGAAAATGAAATGCATCTAAACTAGTATGAGAAATCAAGATGCAAATGTAGGGAATAAAAATGAATTACCTACTTACCTGGGGCATGGTCCCTGAAGAAGTCATGTGACATGGATGTGAGGATGGAGAAGAGATCCATCTACCGGTAGTGGCATCTTCCTCCCGTCTAATGTTGTCAAATAGAACCTTTCTTTGTCAAACTTCTTCTTGGTGATGTAAGGGCCAAGCCATGAATTTTTAACTTTATGTTCATATCTAGGCCTTCCCTTTCTTTTGTCTCACATGAGCACAAGACTTCCTTCATTGAAATCGATGCAAGGTGTATTCTTGTCTTATGGAGGCTCTATGTGAACTGTCTCTTTGACGATTTCTTCATGTTTCTCATCTCCTTCTTTCACAATATGAATAGACCCTAGATCCTTCCCATGGTATTTTGCAGTCTTCTTCTTATCTGTCCATGGGAGAAACATCTCTATGGAATATTCCTGCATGAAGGGTAACTCAGATGGATCATACTCAATGACTTGTCAAGGCATATCATATTAGTGTTCATTGACATAGTTAGGTACCCTCAAATCCATCAGATGTGTATCTTTCTTTTCTCTGTTATGTAAGATCTCATACGTGCCATCGCCCATGGGAATATATGGTTGTGTAAGTTTCATGCTAAGGAAACCTCCAAGGGTTGAGGACTAGGTCCCCAACCAGGGAATCCCCCAGGCATCTGGAACATCAATCACCAATATGTCCATGAGGACGCTGATATGTGGAAAATCTATCAAAAATACCTCACGTCTTCACACACCCCAAGACCTTGACTCTTCTTGAATCAATACCACAAAAATTTCCATAAGGTCGAGTTGTCTTCAAACCAAGTTGTTTCATCACCTTCAATGACATGACGTTTGTTGAGGCCCTTGAATCAAGCATGCAGTTATTCAACTGGAGGACATTCATGCCTAATGAAAGATATAAAGGAGGGTTATTATCCATTGACCAATCGAAGTACATAGTGTTCAAAATGATGTGAGGATCCTCCCTCTCGGCTGGCACTTGAAAGATTTTGAAAATTTCCCTTTTCACAGAAGGGATCTTATGCATATTTGTCATTGGGACCGTCATATTCATTTTTCCAAACATGTTTGCAACATCTATATTCAACTAAATGTCATCTGTAGGAGTTGGCTTAGGGATAAACTCACATACCAGTGGTAGAGGTAGTGGAGCCACCTTTTCTGCTGATGGAAAAGGAGTATTAGGCTATGATGGAGGGGTTGAAGCATTTTTTCTTCTGTAGGTTAGAATTTCCCTCCTCTTCAATTCCTTCTTCTAATCATCATTTAATTTACTTAAGGCCCAAAGTCTCCCCTCTCTCTCTCCTATTCTTCTGGCTTCATTGATATGTTCTTGGGTAACCTATTCATCGTTGAAATTACATATCATGAAGTTTATATCTTCAGGATAATCTTTGGCTCGTCGAGGGCACTCATCTTCCTTGTGGGGTTCTTGGCATGGGATACACCAAGATTTTATATCAACTATCCCAACAGGTTTCAAAGTATCTAGGGCCTTTGCCTCTTGTTGAGGCCTTGGTTTCCAACTGGTGGCATCTCTCTTATGTTTGGAAAATTGAGGTCTGGGAGAAGATTAATTTATTTCATCATATTCATATGGTTCATAAGTTGATTCTACACATGAACAAACTGAGTATTCATCTGGTTTATCTTCAGAGTCGGGAGAGAAATCGGATCAGGAACATTGTTGTTGGAAACCTTCGTCCTTGATTTTGTCTTGTTACGAGGGTACTAAAAACATTCTATTTTTTAATCAAGGAGATTCTCTTCAATCTCGATACTGAACTCTTTATCCTCTACCAATGATGTGGGATTTTTATATTTAAGAATGTATCTGAATTTCCCTTCAAAAGCATTCATGTAAAGGAGATGAATTGATGATGTTGTAGGATGGTAATCTGTTGGAATTTTATTGTACAACCTATCAAATTTGGAAATGAATTCCTTTACTGTTTCATTCTCCTTTTTCTTTATTTGATCGAACTAAGTCCCAAGTGTCCCACCATCTTCTTTTTTAGACCATCTACTCTTGAATAAGTTGGAAAAGGCATCATAAGACATGATATGATTATCAGGGAGTCCTTTGAACCAATCAAGGGCTTATTCAGTCAATGATGAAGCAAATAACCTCATGTCCGCATCTTCATGATCAATACATACATTGTCCATGTCTCGATCCATGACATAAATGTGGTCTTCGACAGTTATTACATTGTTTCCTGGGAATTTTGGCAACGACTTGTTGACTTTTGTTGACATTTTTTTAGGGTAACCTTCGATATTGGCCATGTTAAGGGGTTTTTAGAGGTCCCTTTCCCAAGGGTGAGCCATTGGAACAAGAGGGAAGGTATTATGGAAAATAGTCTTAGCAATGAGAGACTTGAGAGGAGGCCTTCTTTGGTAAACCTTAGAAGGCTTGAACCTCCTCGGGGGAAAAGGTTTGGGGAAAGAGGGATTCTGGGAAGGTGGAGTTGTTAGATGAGTTTCAAGATGAGCTCATCAAGGAAAAGGGAAATGGAATGTTCGTTAGGTGGAGTAGTCGGGCAAGCTAAGGGAAAGGATTTGGGATATCTTACCAAAGTGTTGTTAGGGTACGAATAAGATTCAAAATATTCCTCGACAACAATGCCAAGATGTTATAGCACAAGTTGTAGTTTGGGAAAATCCTGACCCAACCACAAAGAAAGTGCTACAACTTGGGAATCCTACACCCAATGTCACCTCAATGTAGGTCCCGCACTTCAAGGGTGACTAGGTCACTCTAGGGAGGCAATCTCGGTGACCCTAGGGGGAATGATATGGATATGGATAGATATGGAAGTGAATCCCCTAGAGGTCGATTCTAAGTGGAGTTAAATGTGGGAAGATATGTCTTGTAAATTAAGTGATTGTTTCCCAAAGGTATAGTACTTCTCTGGATGATTGTACCTTCTCGAGACACAAGAAAATCCAAATTGCAATGATATATGTTAGTATGGATCAGAAAGTTAAGTTTTGTGTCCCTATTTTGCAGCAATATATGACAGTTTATATCAGAAAATAAATCATCTAAATCATCATACAAAGATCTAAACTAGTTAAGGAAATCAGTATCAACATTAGCAACGAACATAGGCTGAAAAATGACACTTTGAAGCTGAATAAAGCAAGTTGTCATAACATGTATATTTCTGCAGAAAATTGAATCCTTATGGATGTATCTTTCAGTAACTTATATCATCAAATTACACCATCAAAATATGCCAACAATTATACCAAAAGATGTGCCCTAGTTACTAGAGTAAATGAGCAAAATTTAGGAGCTAGTCTAGGGTTAGTTTAGAAGATATAGTTAGTAGTTCATATAGGTTAGATCAGCCCTAATAGCTGTAGGTTAGGGTTTGTAGCAAAAAATAAAGTAGTGGGAGAGAGGGTATGCCCTAATAGGGGAAGACTCCTCTCAATGAGGCAAACCAACTCCAAGCAAGAGATCTTTCAAAAGGTAAAAATTCATGTTTCCCAAGGTAATAACTTTATATATCTAATGCAAAAACTATATGACTAGTGTCGTTATTATTGGTTTAATGGAGTCAAATGAAAGAAATAGCTATAGAAGCTACCTCCTTGGGGGTTTAAACCCTTTTACTTCCCAAGGCAAGTTTCTATATCTAGGGTTTAAGCTAAGAGGGTGTATGCCCTTATACTTATCTTAGCAAACCCTTGTTTAACCAATAACATGAAGCATAAAATGATTAAGAATATGGTGGGGGTGTATGCCCGTATACTTCCCACCTATATCCTATCACAACAATCCTTGACTTGAAATAATGATAGCATAAGAGTAAAATACCATACCAAAATCAAGAAAGATGCTAAGATAATCCACCATAAAAGCTAGAAAGAATGCATCCAAGTTTATCACCTCACTCCTCCATCAACCATTCATCAATATAGACTTAAACAAGTGCATAAGAGACAAATAGATCCAAGTGTAGCGAAAATTTCATACCATTACTTCTCACAATGAGGGAGAGTTATGTTAAAATGAGATCTTATGATCTCTTATTTATACTAAATGTCACCAAGGTGACTTGTCCAAAAATTAAGGGGTAAACCAAAATACTAGGGGTCAAAAACCCTAATATTTCCCCCTTTAACAAAGTCATTTTAAAAAACTCAATTAAAGTTTTACTTTTGCACAAATAAAACCCTAATTTTACATGGATGTCTCCCCTTTAGGGGACATTTTTCCACTTTGAAGAAGTCATTGGTATTGGAGTAGCATGGGTAGGCCTCCAAAGGCCACATGTCAAGCATCTAGACAATATCATCATGTTGAATACCCTCTTCTCCTCAAAACATCCATGTGTCAATCAGTGGCACCTCACCACCAAGACCTAACCCCCCTAGGTGACATCATGCCTCTAGGAGTGATGATTTTCCTCTCCTAGGAAAAACATTTGGCATGTGGGGGCTAGGCCATGTGTTCCAAGTCATCTTCAATGCCTTCCAAGTTTAATCTTTCTCATTCAACATGCGGGCCCTTAGCATGCAACCTGTGGGCTTGTAGCCCCATGGAAGCCCAAGCTAGGCTTGTTCTCCCAAAACTGTCCACCAACTAGGTCCTGCAAAGACAAATGAGCACATTCTCCAAGGATCTCAAGTCATAACATCATGATAAGTTAATCCAATCAATAAATGAGCCACCTAAGCATGTGCACCAAAGATCACTATATCAAACAATTAAATGCTCCAAGAAAATATGTGACTTGTCAAGCTTGAATATGGAAGGGTTGAAGAGGTGTCCTATTAGGTAGATCTTGCTCTAGGTCAAGGAGAGTTTTCCAAGAGATTCCTCTCTAAACCATGTAAATTGGATGAAGTGGTTGGGGTCAAGACTCACCGGGAATAGGGCTCATGACATACAAGGGCTCATAGTGTCTCATTTCATGGGTGCCTTTTGTAGAGGGTGTGTTGTACCTTCATCTGTAATGCACTTTTTCCAAGCCCATCATTTTCCTTTTATCTTTTTTTATTTGTATTTTCTTTCAATATAGCATAAGGAGAGGTTGAAGTTCACTGCCCTTGCTTGGTGACCAAATGATGGCAATGTCACCCATAAAAGCCTAGTGGAAATGAGAAGGTTGACTCGTGATGAGACCCCCTTTCTCTCAGCCATGCAACTGAGAGCCATTATCCTGGCATGGTGACCAGATTATGGCAATGTCATACCACTAGATATTCATGGATGTGATAGGTTGATTCGTGATGATACCTCCTATTCTTCAACTAACATTTTAAGCATTCTTTCTTATATTGTGGGTCCCCTTTACTCAAAGATAAGTATTTCACTGCTTTATTGGGTGATCCCTTGGCGAAGCATCTGGAAGGATTATACAAGGATTTTATCTTTTACCCAACATCAACCCCTATGGTCCTTCAACCCCTTTTTCCCATAGAATGAGGGACAACCCCTTCTTGGGTCAATACACCCTAAAATCCCAAGAGATAAGGGAATGGAGGGTAATGATGATGGAAAGTGGTAAGTATGGTCGGGAACGGTATGATGGCTCTTTAAGGGAGTTCCTAGTAGAAAACCCATCCCTAATGAAGACCACTTATTAGGGAAGAATTTCAACCACCAAGGTGAAGCATGGAAAAAGGCATAATGTCCAAGCATATATGATGAAATCTAGAGAAATCTAAGACACAACATACTCAATTGGCTTAAATTGTTGGACACACCTACCACACTTAGAGCGGGGGGTGAATGAGTGTGGGGTTCTTTTTCCCAAAACTTCCCTCTTGCACAAAAACTCATCAATTAGCATTCAACATTTATTCATTACCCATTGTTGTCATTTATAACCAGTTAGATGTGAGCACATATCAGCAACATATATCAGCAATATATCATCAACAAGTCATCATCACAATGAACACAAAGAACACAAGATGTATGTACAATTTTATTTTTATTACGGAATACAATCCTTGGGGTTTATCAGCAACAACTGAATAGAGTACAACTCTACAAGAGCACCAGCTCTATATGCAAGACTCATCTTGCATTCTCAGCATCAACTGAAATGAGGCAACAATCCTCAACAGATATCAATCTGTACCATAAACAAGAGCATCAACCATGCACCAACCTGTGCCATAAACAAG
>JASDQU010104549.1:116732-150550 GCA_032191745.1 Picea mariana | reverse complement strand
CGGTGGAACCGCCCTTTAGTTTTCCTGCAAATATTTTAATAACATATGCGTGAAATATGCGTGGAGTTTGGTTCGACGAAGGTTCTGGAAACACCGCCTTTGAATCCTGTGTAAACTTGGAAACACCGCCTTTGAATTCTGTGTAGACTTGTTGTTGGGCCGCATTCGCATGGTGAATGGTTGGAGTGGGACCTGGTTTCCCGCGGATGATATTAGACTAAAACCTAAGATCTACTGTCAGGCACGGCTCTGAAACTTGAGCGGTAAACCGTACTTTACGATGATTGCGCCATGTGTCTATTGACTTGATAGTGTGGTGTTAGTTTTCGCCAAAACTTGAAAGCAAAGAAACTTAAGACATACTCTGTACACAATTCTAGATAGCCACCTCATCCACTATTAGCATTTTTTGTGAGTGTTTTAAATGTGCCGTGTACAGAACTCGAAGCGCACATCAGAATAGACCCGTCTAGAATGTGGAGCAGAATCTAAATATTCCGATGTGTTTGTTCTAGAATGTGTGCTTGACTTTGACTTGCGAATTTGTAAGAGCTTTAGATTTATATATTACAATTCTCAAATTAGAAAGGAACTTTCCGTGAAGGTATAGCTTCATTTAATTAATAGGAATTTTTATCAACAATTCTCAAATTAGAAAGGAACTTTCCGTGAAGGTATAGCTTCATTTAACTAATAGGAATTTTTATCAATAATTTATTTTTAAATTAATTCATTTTAAGATAATTCAGATTGCTCATTAAAAAAGGTATAGCTTCATTTAATTAATAGGAATTTTTATCAATAATTTATTTTTAAATTAATTCATTTTAAGATAAAGATTGTTAATTAAAAAAAAGTCATCATTAAATTTTGTTTAGCCAAAAAAAATTCATTATGGTGATAGGGTATAAATTTGATGGGCACTCTTACTAATTTTTCTTAAAATTGTCCTTCTCATGATCTTTTATTTTTATTTTTTCATGTCATTTAGATCCTACTTGAAAAGGATAAAAGTAGTTAAGAATGGTTGTTGTAAAAATAATAATAAAAGTTATGGATTGCAAGTCAATAATAATTATTTTGGATTTGTTTTTTTAAATAGTAACTGCTAATGTTTTTTAAAATGGAATGAAATAGAGCTTGTGAGAGGCCAACAACACCCATGTTCATTCTTATTATTAAGATTGAAGAATATATTGAAAACACAGGTGGGAAGGTATTTAAATGTGGATTCTCAAAACCAAATATAATGAGAAAATAACTCAGCAAGAAGGTGCTTTCTAGCTTCACCCAAACTAAGACTATTTCCATTAGTGCAATTGCAATTTAATATTAATGAGCCACATGGAGGTTTTGTATAGTCTTTGTGAATCCTTGATCTTTTCTTCTCTCTCAACTGAGGTATAATATTTGTAACTTATGCAATGTTCTATGCATGCAACTTGGAAGTTGCAACCTCCATTTGCTATAGAATTTGTAACATGTACTATGCATGGCCTTTGCTATAGACTTTATAACTTGTATTATGTATGTTTTACACAAAAATCAACATTCAAATTTATGAAATTGTTATTATATTATATTATATATTAGAATATAAATATTGTGATTATATTATATTATATATTGTTATTATATAACATAATGTTATTAATAATATATCATTATTATATTATATTATATATTATAATGAAAAAAATGGAAAATTAATTGTGAAAAAAACTATTCTTATTTTCAAAATTTATTTGTAAGGTATAGTATAAATAAAAATAAAAAAATTTTGAAATTGTAAGTGCGCATAATTATGGTCTTTTCTATGTGACTAAAGTTGAATGTTATTAAAAAACACATAATACTATTCGAGAAGATTAAGGTAAAATGCTATTAGAAAGCACATAACTTTATTGGAGGTAGCTTTAGTGATAACCATTGGGAATATTGACTTTCTTGGAAATATTATCTAGGATAAAATTGTTTTTTGGTCCTGGAATAAGACCTAAAATTGCTTTAGTCATGGAGTACGACCTAAAATTGCTTTTAATTGAGGAGGAGTTCATCTTCCTTGTATGTAAGGAAACAAATTAATAAGCCCAGAAGCTTCTAACTAGAGAGAAGGTCTACCCCTTATGGACCACCAAAGTGTCATTTCAAGTGGAATAGTTTTCCTTGAATAATAGTGATGAATTAATTTGTATTCACATATAGCACTCAATGATGATTACCCTTAGCACACAATGATGATTGTTCTCACTATTAATTGAATACTACATTTTGATAATTTTTTCCACCTTTTAAAAAATATAAAAATAAAAATAAAACAATTCACATAAGTGTATATTGAAATTTTTTTACATGGTTTATTCACTATATTATTAATAAATTAGCACAACCACATTAAAGGTAATCGATATATACAATATTATTAAAGAATATTATTAAAGGTGGAAAAATTATTACATTGATTGATATATATCAACCGCTTTTCATGTGGTTGGTTGTGTTAGTTGATTGCTCACATTTGGGAATGGTAAATAATAATCATGATAGTGACTAATAGGAAAGAGTTAAACAACTAAGATACTTTAAAATATTTTTAATGTTTTAATAATAATAATAATAGTTTAGAATAATTGAATTAAAAAATTTATAGTTGTTATTAAATTTTAATTATTATTAAAATTATGGTTGATTTTGACTAAAATTGATTATGGTTGATTTTAAGTTTAATTGATTGTGGTTGTCTTTAGTTAAGTAAGGTTTGGTTTACTAAGGGAAGCTATGGTTAGATTTTGTTGACTATGACAATGGTATACTATAAGTTCTTTGGTTGAATATGGTTGACTTTAGTGGACTATCATTGCCCATCACTAAATATGGTTAATTATTATTTTTTAATTATGGTAGAAGGTAGATGACAGTGATTGACGATAGCTAACTATGGTTTACTATGGTTGAATTTGGTTAAGTATGGTTGACTTTTGTTGACTATGGTTGAATTTGGTAGACATTTGTTGACTATCATTAACTTTAGTTAATTATGGTTAACATTCATTAACTTTGGTTGACTATGGTTTATTATGATTGAATTTAGTAGATTATGGATAACTATGGTCAACTTTATTTGACTTAGGTTAACTATGATTGACTGTGGTTGACTTGGTAGATAATCGTTGACCTTGATTAAAATTATGGTTGACTTTCATCCACCATGGTTAAAAATGGTTGAATCTAGTATGACCTTGGTTAACTATAATTGTGTTCGGTTGATATTGGTTAACTATGATTGAATTTGATTAAACATGGTTAGCAATGGTTCATTTTCGTTGACTATAGTTGAATTAGGTCCAACAGTTTAACTATGGTTGACATTCATTGATTTTGATTTACTATGGTGACCTTTGATTAGCTTTGGTTAGTTACAGTTGACTATGGTTAACCATGGTTAACTATGGAGTATGGTTGACTTTGGTTAACTTTGGAAGTTATGGTTAACCTTGGTTGACTATTGTTGACTATGTTTGACTTTCATGAACTATGGTTAATTGTGGTTCACTATGATTAAATTTGGTTGATATTTTGTTGCCTATAGTTAACAATGGTTTAATATCATTGAATATGGTTGGAAATAGTTGACTATGGATGACTTTGGTTGATATCATTGTTGACTTCAAAGTTATGTCAAATTGCAACATTTCAAGAGTATTAATTTAAGAGGTTATGTTTGAGGTTTATAATATGGTTGACTTCAAATAAATGTCACATTGCAACATTTCAGTAGTTAAAATTTAAGAGGCTATATTTTCAACACTGATAATATGGTTGAGTTTAACGTTACATCACATTGTGACATTTCTATAGTAATGCTTTTAGGAGGTTGGCTTCAATTTTATGCTACATTGAAACATTTCAAAGGTAATAATCTTGTTGACATCAATGTTATGCCACATTTCAACATTTCAAGAGTAATAATTTAAGAGGTTGAGTTCAATGCTATGTCACATTATTACAATTCAAAAGTAATAGTATGGTTGACTTCAATGTTTTGTCATGTTGCAACATTTAAAGAATAATAATTGAAGAAGCTATGTTTGAGGTTGATAATATGGTTGAACTTAATATTATGATACATTACAACATTTCAAGATTACTAATTTAAGAGGTTATGCTTGAGGTTGATAATATGATTGATTTCAATGTTATATAACTTTGCAATATTTAAGAATAAATAATTTAAGAGTAATCCATGAGGGCTAGCTCCAGTGGTCTTGAACTGGATGTGAGATCTCTCTCTTGGTGAATTGGGGAGGTCATAGGGTCGACTCTCTTAATCCCCTCGGGGTTAGTCTTAGTTAATAGAGTCGAAAATTTACCTCGTTTACCATCCATCACTACAAGTAGAACACCTTCTTGCAAAGGCTTTTATAAAACCTCCCCGAAAAAATTATCCCTTAGTTGTTTATAGAGAAGGTTGTTAGCTGAGGCGAGTGACCGAAGGTTTTTGCGGATGTTTTTTTTTTCAGTGAGACTTTTAGTACTATACGCACCAGTGCGCATAAAAAACTACTACACCGGTGCTAAAATGATCAAACACATTGTTACTGTTCATAACAGAGGTTGTTAGCTTACACGACTGGTCGTAATTTTTTGAAGAGGCTTTTTTTCCGGTGCACCTGTTAGTATTATAAGCCCCAATGTGCATATAAAAATACTATAATGGTGATAGCAGTGGTTGTTAACGGATGCGATTGATTAGAAGTTTTTTGCGAACAATTTTTTCGGTGTGCCTATTCGATACATTCATCCCAGTACTCAACTAAAACATGTAATATTCCAGATATAAAATAGTATGTATAACATAAATAAATAGCTAGAAATGGTAGAGAAACAATGATATAACCAGAACAATACCAGAATAACACCAGAAAGAGCACTTTGATTACTAATAGCAATGTTCACTTACCTCTTCGAGGGGGAAACCTCCAGCAGAGCAGAGCTCTATTACAATAATATCCAAGACAAAATTTCTCATACCCTCTACTTATATTTATACTAAATATATCTATCTTAAAGAACAATCTAGAGGAAGATCCTTCTAGAAGCGAAAGCTTCTATTAGGTCTTCTTACATTTGACTGTTTTTTCCTTATTGCTAGGCCTTATTAATATTGGCCTTTATTACATGGAATTATTTTATTCTACCAATGTGAGGGGTTAGGGAGGTTACGTCTCTAACATGCCCTTCCCCTTGAAGAACAACCTTGTCCTTAAGGCTTCAGATGAGGGAATTGTTGTAGAATGGTGGTCAGCTCCCAGGTGGCATCCTTTAGAGGGGTATCTTTCCATTGGACTAACACTTCCTAGATGGTGTGTTGATGGAGATGACGCTCTCTCTGGGCCAAGACTGCTTGTGGCTGCAACCATATGGAACCTTCGTCATCCAACTCAAGGAGACTGGTTTGAGTTTGGCACTTAGTTCCAAACACCTTCTTTAAGAAAGAAACATGAAAAACAGGATGGAGCTTCGATGACTAGGTAGAGCTAACTTATAGGCCACCGATCCCACCCTCTTGAGCACTGTATAAGGACCATAAAAGTTGGACGCAAGTTCCTAACAGTGTTGAGAATTGAGTGAATTTTTCTTATAAGGTTGTAGTCAAAGAAATGCATGGTCCCCTTCAACAAAATGGCATTCGGAACGACCTTGATCTGCTTGTTGCTTGATGTGATCTTGAGACATGACCCAATTGTCTTTGAGGGCATGAAGAATAGCCTCGCAGATTGTAAGATTTGTTTCAACCTCCTAAACCTTCGAGACCCCTAGCATATAGGAGAGAATTGATGGAGGATTTTGGCCATAAACTACCTTCAAAAGGAGTTGTGCGAGTAGTTGTATCGTAAGAGGTGTTGTACCACCATTCAGCTAGGGGTAACCACTCATCCCACCTATTTTTCCGCTTAGATGCAAAACACCTCAAATATGTTTCCAAACACGTGTTGGCAACTTCAATCTGTCCATCCATCTGGGGGTGATAAGTAGTGTTGATATTTAATTGGGTGCCATGTAGCTTGAACAGTTCTTGCCAAAAATTGTTGGTGAAAGTGGGGTCTCTATCAGAGACAATAGAATTAGGCATGCCATAAAGCTTGAAGATATTATCCATGAGAATTGAGCCATTGTGGCGGTTGTGAATGGGTGTTGAAGAGCACAAAAATGAGCATATTTAGAGATACGATCGAAGACCACCATCATGACTCACTTATTTCCCGATTTAGGTAAGCCTACAATGAATTCCATAGATATATATCGCCAAATAGCAAGGGGAATCGAAAGCAGTCGGAGTGTGCCTCAAGCTTTGACACTTTCTCCCTTGTTGATTTGACAGACCTCACATTCAACCACTGTAATATACCAGATATAAAAGTATGCAGAACATAAATAAATGCTAGAAATGGCAGAATAACAACAATATAACCAGAACATTCACCACAATAGCACTCAAAAGATATAAGAATAACAACAGAAATAGCACTTTGAATCTGAAAGCAATGTTCACGGGCCTCTTCGAGGGGAAACCTCTAGTTGAGCAGAGCTCTATTACAATAATATCCAAGCTAGGGTTATCATACCCTCGACTCCTATTTATACTAAATATGTCTATCAAAAGAAGCATCTAGAGGAAGATACTTCTAGAAGCAGAAGCTTCTATTAGGTCTTCTTACATCCGACTTATTCTATTTTATTGCAAGGCCTTATTAATATTGACCTTTATTACATCGAAATATATTGTTCTACCTATGTGCAGGTTAGGACCCTAACATGTCCTCCCCCTTAAAAGAAACCTTGTCCTCAAGGCTGGAGATGTGGAAATTACTACAGAATGGTAGCTGGTTCCCAAGTGGCATTTGCTAGCATTGTATCTTTCCATTGGATTAACACTTCCATGATGGTTCTCTGACACAAGCGACGCTCACACTGGTCCAAAATTGCTTGTGATTTTAGACAAATGGATCCTTCTTCAACTAACTCGGGAAGGTTGGTTTGAATTTGGCACTTAGTTCTGATCACCTTCTTTAAGTAGGAAACATGAAAAACAAGATGTAGCTTTGAATGACTAGGCAAAGCTAACTGATAGGCCACCTGTACCACACACTTGAGAACTATATAAGGACCATAAAATTTGGGCGCTAGCTTCTGAAAATGCTTGACCTTGAGGGAATTCTTCTTGTAAGGTTGCATGCGAAGAAACACTTGGTCCCCTTATTCAATTAATGTTCATAGCAACCTTGATCTTCTTGTTGCTTCATGCAATTCTGTGCAATGACCAAATTCTCTTTGAGGGTACAGAGAATAGCCTCTCGAACTATAAGTGTTTGGTCAATCGCCTGGACCTTCGAGACACCAGGTAAGTATGAGAGAATTGAAGGTGGCTTCTATCCATATACTGCTTCAAAAGGAGTCATGCGTGTAGTTGTATGGTATGAAGTGTTGTACCACCATTCAGCTAGGGGTAACCATTCAGCCCACTGATTTTTCTTTTCTGAGGAAAAACATCTCAAATGTGTTTCCAAACACTTGTTGACAACTTCTATTTGACCATTAGTCTGGGGATTATAATCTTTACTGAGATGCAATTGGGTGCCTTGTAGCTTGAACAGTTCTTGCCAAAAATTGCTTGTGAAAGTTGGGTCGCGATCAGAAACAATAGAGTGTGGCATGCCATGAAGCTTGAGGACCTGATCCATGAAAATTTGAGCCACCATGGATGTTGTAAACGGGTGTTGAAGAGCGCAGAAATGATCATACTTGGAAATGCGATCAACAACCACCATGATGACTGATTTATTTACCGATTTGGGTAAGCCTATAATAAAATTCACATGGACGTCCTTCCAAATAACAGGTGGAATCGGGAGAGGTTGTAGTGTGCCCGGATATTTGAATGTTTATCCCTTGCTGTGTTGACACACATCACATTCAGTGAAAAAAGTATGAATGTCATGTTTCGTACCATCCCAGAAAAAAGAACGTTTGACCTTGTCATAGGTTTTGGTGAACCCTGAGTGCCCGGTTGTCGATGTAGCATGATTCTCATAAAGTACCGTGGATTTAAGCTTTGATTGTTTACTTAAATACAAATGGGCTTTGTATCGAAGCTCATCATGGAGCCAAGAGTACCCTGGGGGAGATGGAGCACTGGACTACAATTGTTGGATCAGCTGCAAACTTTTGGGATCTTGTAGCCATTCCTGGCGAACAACCTGGAGCCAATCTGGTACAATGAAGGGAAGAGAAAAAAGGGATCCTTCATATTCATATTTGTAGGAAAGTGCATCTGCAACCACATTTTCTTTTCCTTTCTTGTAAATGATATCATAATCATATCCAAATAGCTTAGTTACCAATTTTTGTTTCTTCGGGGAGGAAATGCGTTGTTCCAAAAAATACTTGAGGCTTTGATGGCCTGTCTTAATTTGGAAGTGTTGACCCAATAGATAAGGGCGCCACAAATCAACGACATGCAGAATAGACAAGAATTCCTTTTCATAGATAGATTTGCCCAGATTTCTTTTAAATATTTTCTTGCTGGTAAAGGCCAAAGGCCAACCCTCTTGCATAAGGACAACACCAATTCTTTTCCCTGAAGCATCACATTCCAAGACATAGGTCTTTGTGAAATCAGAAAGGGCCAGGACTGGAGTGGTGCACATGGCCATCTTCCAAGTGAAAGAGTTCTTTTTTAGGAGAGCAGTGAGAGGTGCTGCAATATTTCCGTAATTCTTAACAAACTTGCGATAATAACCTATTAAGCCCAGAAATCCATGCAAGCTTTTGAGAGTCTTTGGGTGAGTCTAGTCTTGCATAGCTTCAATCTTTTTAGGATCCACCCCGATGTCGTCTTTTCCAACCAGATGACTCAAGTACTCTACTTCTGAGGCACCAAAAGCACATTTAGACTGTTTCAGGAAAAGTTGGTGCTGAGAGAGTAGATGGAGAACTCGATCCACATGAGCAAGATATTTTTTCTAGCTCTTGCTATAGATGAGGATATCATCAAAGAAAACTAAGACAAAATGACAGAGAAAAGGACGAAAGACATGATTCATGAGGCTTTCGAAGGTGGAGGGGGCATTACACAAGCCAAAGGGCATGCCCAAAAATTCATAGTGACCCTCATGAGTTCTAAAGGCAGTCTTGGGAATGTTTGCCTCTTTCATACGTATTTGGTGGTAGCCTAAACAAAGATCAAGTTTAGTAAAGAATTGGGTGCCACTCAGTTCATCGAGGATGTCATCAATGACATGAATGGGAAATTTGTCTTTAATGGTAAGTTTGTTGAGGGCACAGAAGTTAGGACACATTCGCCAAGAACCTTCTTTCTTCAGGACCATGACCATAGGAGAAGAGTAGGGCCTCGTACTAGGGTGGATAACACCTGCATTAAGGAGTTCCTGGACCATTTTCTCAATTTCATTTTTTTGGGAAAAGGGGTGACGATACAGACAGATATTAGGAGGAAGGATTCTGGGTACAAGGGGAATGGAATTATCATGAACACCACGTGAAGGAGGGAGTCCCTAGGGAGTGGAAAATACCACTTGATGTTTAGAAAGGATGTCTTGGAGGTCTTGCGGCACCGAGGGTGTTTCTATTGCTTGTATGGCATGGAGTTGAGCAATAACACCAGAATGACCCTTTTTGAGAAGATTTTCCATGCGATGGGAACTAATGATCTCAAGCAAACTGAAGATGATGCCTTGGAACTTATATTAGTGGTCCTCCTGGTCAAATTGCATGGTTAATTCCTTAAAATCCATGAGAATGGGACCCAAAGTACTTAGCCAGTCTGCACTCAACACAATGTCACAACCACCCATGTCGATAGAAAACATATGAGATTTCAGGTGGTAGTCACCAATTTGGAGACACACATTTTCACAACGCCCTCCACATTTCATGGAGCCACCATTAGCAATCATGATTTGGAAATTATTGACGACATGGATGTAGCAATGAGTTTCTTGAGCAATGCGGCAATGAATAAAATTATGGGTTCTTCCACTATCAACCAGAATGATGACCTTCCGATGCTTGATGTAACTGATTAGCTTGAGGGTTTGGGGAGCAGAGAAGCCAGTGAGGGCATTGAGGGAAATAACCAGTTCTACTTCGGGAGGGTCTGAGTGAGGGGTTATGTCGAGGGTTTCAGGTGACTCAGACATAAGGGGAGTTTTAATATCCTCTTCTGAAATATCCTCAGAGATAGCCATAAACAACTTTTGTTCCTTACACTTGTGGCCCAAGAAATATTTGTCATCACAATTATAACAAAGGCCTTTGATTTGGCGTTCAACCATTTCAACCCTAGTCAATTTTTGGATCTTTAGTGGAGCAGAGAGAGTAGTGGAATTGTTTGGTTTAGGGTGAGGGATAAAGGAGGGTTTCCGGTTTTGAGAAGATACAACCTGTTGTGCTTCTTTATCTCTTTTAGTAGCCTCCACCCAACTCTGAGGTCAATCCATGAGGACATGGGCCTGAATCTCATCCTTGAGGCCACTGATAAAACATTCTTGGAAAAAGGCATCAAACATGCCCTCTATCCGAAAAGCCAGGGGCTCAAAGGCATCTATAAAGTCTTCCATTGTTCCTGATTATTTCAACTTTGTCAAACGACCCAAATGGTTGGTGTCAGTGTCAAATCATTCATAAATCTATGCCACAGAGTGTGTCCAGGAAATATACCCTTGACGAGAAGTTTTTCTCCATTTCCACCATTGCCAACGTTCTTGATCTATATGGAGAACACCATACCGAAGTTTGGCCAAGTTATCTGTAATGTCGTATAAAGTGAAATAATGTTCCATTTGGGTTACCCAACCAGTGGGGTCCGAGCCATCAAATTTGGTCACATATACCCGCGGAAAGCACAGGTCACGTTGAAAGTGATGGTTCTGAAAGTTATGGGAATGCGAGGAATGGTCACCTTCAGTATGTGGAGGTGAGGAAGAGGAAGGGTTATCTGTAGGGATATGCAGTTTGGTGCAGAGTGCTGAAAAGAAAGATTCAATCTAGGTGGTGAGGTCTTGTTTGATTTCCTCCATTGAGGACTACATGGTTGTATTGATGGCGGAAACATTGGGACTGAGTTGTTTCACTTCTTTTTGGGTCTCAATGAGACCAGATTGCAAGGTGTTGAAGCGATCTTCCAAGTCTTGGCTACAGGTATGGGCCATGAGGATGGAGGAACAGAAAAGGGGCGGGCGGGGTCAAAATGTTTTTCCGAAAATGATATGGATGAATGTGATAAGGGCGAAGAGATGAATCCAATGGAATAGGTCTCAAATAATGGTGAAAAAATTTCTAGACTTTTTATTTTTTTATTTTTTTTACACTTGCGGAATTATACTCCAATCTGAAGAATATTGCAGAGAGGGAATGCCAAAATGCTTAACCAGAAATAAATCTGTATTTACTTGGCAACCTGAACACAGTTGCGCAACAATAGATCTTGTCTGCTTTAATTTGTTTATGTTTCTGTCCCCAAGGGTTAGGTATTCAAGGGTTCTACAGACAAGGGTTTGCCCTGTGCTATAGCTCTATGATATACATGCGGGGTCCAACAGTAGTGCTCGGCCCAATATCTCAGGGCACTAACTAAGGAGGATAGATTGTACCCTTAGCGGTACTACCCGACTACCCAGGTACTAGAGAGTATCTTCCTGAGTGTTGTTCTCGGTGACACTATAGCAGTCAGGCAACCGATCGATTTATCTAAAGAGGGATTTAGGTAATCTAGGTCGATCCATGCACAGGTGTTTTCTGATGCACTACCACTCGAAGGGGTACCAACAGGGGTTACAAGGGTGGCCAACAGATGTGCACTTAAGTACCACTTGTATTTCCTGCGTGTATGAATCCCTCAACCATGGGTTTATGCACGTAACGACAGATCTATGTGTCTTAAAGACACCGGAATATGTCTCTACCCTGAAACAATTTAACCCACACTTTCTGCCGAGGAAAGTCCTCTGATACCACTTGTAATATAACAAATATAAAAAGTATGTAGAACATAAATAAATGCTAGAAATGGCATAATAACAACAATATAACCAGAACATTCACCATAATAGCACTGAAATGATATAAGAATAACAACATAAATAACACTTTGAATCTGAAAGAAATGTTCACAGGCCTCCTTGAGGGGGCAACCTCTAGTTGAGAAGAGCTCTATTACAATGATATCCAAGCTAGGGTTCTCATACCCTCGACTCCTATTTATACTAAATATGTCTATCAAAAGAAGCATCTAGGGGAAGATCCTTCTATAGGATGAAGCTTCTATTAGGTCTTCTTACATCCAACTTTGTCAAACGGCCCAAATGGTTGGTGTCAGTGTCAAAGCGTTCATAAATCTCTACCACAAAGTGTGTCCAAGCAATATACCCTATACGAGAAGTTTTTCTCCATTTCCACCATTGCCAATGTTCTTGATCTATATGGAGAACACCATACCAAAGTTTGGCCAAGTCATCTGTAATGTCGTATAAAGAGAAATAATGTTCCATTTGGGTTACCCAACCAGTGGGGTCCGAGCCATCAAATTTGGTCACATATACCCATGGAAGGTTTAGGTCACATTGAAAGTGATGGTTCTAAAAGTNTGGTCACATTGAAAGTGATGGTTCTAAAAGTTATGGGAATGAGAGGAATGGTCACCTTCAGTATGTGGAGGTGAGGAAGAGGAAGGGTTATCTGTAGGGATATGCAGTTTGGTGTAGAGTGCCAAAAAGACAGATTCAAGATGGGTGGTGAGGTCTTGTTTGATTTCCTCCATTGAGGAATACATGGTTTTATTGATGGTGGCAACATTGGCACTGAGTTGTTTCACTTCTTTTTGGGTTTCGATGAGACCAGATTGCAAGGTGTTGAAGCGAGCTTCCAAGTCTTGGCTACGGGTATGGGCCATGAGGATGGAGGAACCAAAAAGGGGTGGGCGGGGTCAAAATGTTTTGCCGAAAATGATATGGATGAATGTGATAAGGGAGAAGAGATGAATCCAATGGAATAGGTCTCAATAATGGTGAAAAAATTTCTAGACTTTTTATTTTTTTATTTTTTTTACACCTGTGGAGTTATACTTCGGTCTGAAGAATACTAGAGAGAGAGAATGCCCAAATGCTTAACCAGAAATACATTTTTATTTACTTGGAAACCTGAACACAGTTGCACAACAATAGATCTTGTCTGTTTTAATTTGTTGATGTTTTTGTCCCCAAGGGTTAGGTATTCAAGGGTTCTATAGACAAGGGTTTTCCCTATGCTATAGCTCTCTGATATACATGTAGAGTCCAATAGTAGTACTCAACCCAATATCTTAGGGAACTAACTAAGGAGGATAGACTGTACCCTTATCCGTACTACTCGACTACCCAAGTACTAGAGAGTATCTTCCCGAGTGTTGTTCTCAGTGACATTATAGCAGTCAGGCGGCCGATCGGTTTATCTAAAGAGGGCTTCAGATAATTTAGTTCGATCCATACATAGGTGTTGTGTAATGCACTACCACTCGAAGGGGTACCAACATGGGTTACAAGGGTGGCCAACAGATGTTCACTTAAGTACCAATTGTATTCCCTGCGTGTATGAATCCCTCAACCACGGGTTTATGTGCGTAACGACATATCTCTGTGGCTTAAAGACACCGGAATATGTCTTTACCCTGAAACAGTTTAACCCACACTTTCTGCCGAGGAAAGTGCTCTTATACCACTTGTAATATACCAAATATAAAAAGTATGTAGAACATAAATAAATGCTAGAAATGGTAGAATAACAACAATATAACTAGAACATTCACCACAATAGCACTGAAATGATATAAGAATAACAACATAAATAACACTTTGAATCTGAAAGCAATGTTCATAGGCCTCTTCGAGGGGGCAACCTCCAGTTGAAAAGAGCTCTATTACAATAATATCCAAGCTAGGGTTCTCATACCCTTGACTCCTATTTATACTAAATATGTCTATCAAAAGAAGCATCTAGAGGAAGATCCTTCTAGAAGAGGAAGCTTCTGTTAGGTATTCTTACATATGACTTATTCTATTTTATTGCAAGGCCTTATTAATATTGACCTTTATTACATCTGAATATATTGTTCTACCTATGTGCGGGTTAGGACCCTAACAACCACAAAGGTACAGACGTCTTGTTTCATACCCTCCCAAAAAAAAGAACGTTTGACTCGTTCATAGGTTTTGGTAAATCCTGAATGCTCGGCTGTGGGTGAGGCATGAAGTTCAAAAAATCATTGTGGATTTAATTTGGGATTGCTTGCATAAGTACAAACGACCTTTGTAGCGAAGCTCTTCATTATGCCAAGAGTACCCTGGAGAAACTGAAGAATTGTGTTGCAATTGGTGGAGCATGTTAGAAATTTTTGGGTCTTGCAACCATTCCTGACGAACAACTTGGAGCCAATCTCATACAATGAAGGAGAGGGAGAAAAGGGACCCTTCTTCTTCATATTTCTAGGAAAGAGCATCAACCAGTACATTTTCCTTTCCCTTCTTGTAAATGATCTCATAATCATATCCAAATAGCTTGGTCACCCATTTTTGCTGTGTCGGGGATGAAATTCGTTGTTCCAAGAAATACTTGAGACTCTGATGATCAGTTTTGATTTGGAATCGTTGACCCAATAAATAAGGACGCTAGAGATCCACAACACGCAGAATAGATAACATTTCCTTTTCATAAGTGGACTGGCCCAAATGTCCCTCTGAAAGTTGTTTACTAGTGAAGGCCAAGGGCCTGCCATCTTGCATGAGGATGGATCCAATTCCTTTCCCGAAAGCATCACATTCCAATACAAATGTCTTTGTGATGTCTGGGAGTGAAAGGACAAGGGTCGAGCACATAACATCTTTTAAGGATTGGAAGGTATGATCCGCAATTGAAGTTCAAGTGAAAGCATTATTTTTAAGGAGGGAAGTGAGAGGAGCGACAATCTTTCCATAATTCCAAACAAACTTCCTATAACATCCCGTTAAATGAAGAAAACCATGAAAGCTCTCAAGATTTTTAGCGTGAGGGGAATCTTGCATAGATTCAATTTTCTTAGGATATACTCAGACACCATCCTTGCTGACAATATGACCCAGGTATTCCATTTCTGAGGCACCAAAGGCACATTTAGATTGTTTGAGGAAAAGTTGGTTCTTAGAGAGTAGATGGAGAAATTGATTCACATGGGAGAGATGGGATGACCAAGTTTTACTATAGATGAGAATATCATCATAGAAAACTAAGACATATTGACGAAGAAAATGATGGAAGTCATGATTCATAAGACTTTGGAAAGTGGAAGGAGCATTACACAATCCAAAGGGCATTACCAAGAATTCATAATGACCCTCATGAGTTGGAAATGCAGTCTTGGGAATGTATTCCTCTTTTATATAGATCTGGTGATAGTCGGAACGTAGATCCAATTTGGTGAAGTACTGAGAACCACTCAATTCATCCAAGAGGTCATCAATGAAAAGAATGGGGAATTTATCTTTGATTGTGAGTTTTTTGAGGGCGTGGAAATCAGGACACATGCGCCAAGTACCTTCTTTCTTTAGTACCATGACCACAGGGGAAGAATAGGGGCTAGTACTCTGACGGATAACACCGTATTCTAGTAATTCATGAACAATTTTCTCAATTTAATTATTATGGGAAAAGGGATGACAATAAAGCCTAACATTGGGAGGAAGACTGCTCAAGATGAGAGGGATGGAATGATCATAGATGCCACAGGAAGGGGGAAGTTCTTTTGGGGTGGTAAAAACAACTTGGTGGTGGGAGATGATATATTGGAGGTCAGGATGCAGAAAAGGTGTCTCAACAAAATGAATGGAGTGGAGTTGGGCTATAATTATCGAATGAGGACCTTTTCCATGCGATGGGAACTGATTATCTCTGGGGAGCCTTTTGTGATGCCTTAGAACTTATATTGTTGTCCCTCCTGTTGGAATTACATGGCTAAGTCCTTAAAATCCATGAGAATGAAGCCTAAAGTGCGTAACCATTCGACACCAAGAACAATGTAACAACCACCCATGTCTATAGAAAAAATATAGGATTTCAGGTGATGTTGACCAATTCAGAATCACACATTTTCACATCATCCCCCTGTTAGGTAGCTAGAGAGGTAGTAGTGGGGGCCTAGAGGGCCCATAGTGATAATAGTAGAGGCCATTCAATGTAAGGTGGAATAGGTTCACTATATTATTAAATAAGGCCCACTGTGGTAGTTAAATATAATAAATGGGTAGTTAGATATAATAAATGTAAGAGGACTTCTTAGAAGGTTCTACTTCTAGAATATTTCTCCTCTAGAATGTTCTTAGGTGATGGTAGCACTATATAAAGAGGTTCAAGCAATGTAAGGGGACATGAAGAGAAGTATTGTATTGTGAGATGAATCTCATTAGGAGGAATCCCCCTCGAAGAGGCAAGTGAACAAGAGAGGATCCCTTCCATAATAGGATCCGTTGTGAGGTGTTTCCCTACCTCAAGGGTTTGATATTAATAAAGGAGATTTTGCATATTGTTCTTGTATATCTATTGTGGTGCTTTTGTATTCAGTCTTTGGGTTCTTAAAAATTAGAGAGGTAGTAGTGGGGGAGGTTCAAGAAATATAAGGGGACATGAAGAGAAGTATTGTATTGTGAGTTGAATCTCATTAGGAGGAAGCCCCCTCGAAGAGGCAAGTGAACAGGAGAGGATCCCTTCCATAGTAGGATCCATTGTATGGTGTTTCCCTACCTCAAGGGTTTTGATATAGTAAAGTGGTAGCTTTCTATATGGTTTCATATATCTTGTGTGGTGATTGTATTTAGATATATTTGGATCTATTGTGATATTTTGTATTCAGTTCTTTGGTTCTTAACACCCCCACATTTCATGGAACCACCATTCACAATCATGATTTGAAAATTATTGACGGCATGGATGTAAAAAATGAATTCTTGGGCAATGCAGCGATGAATAAAGTTATGGGTGCTACCACTGTCCACAAGGATGATGAATTTCCAATTTTTTATGTAACCAATTAATTTGAGAGTCTGGGGAGCAGAGAATCCAATGAGGGAATTAAGTGAAATCATCGGGTCAACTTTGGGTGGGTTAGAGGGTAGGGTGAGGTCAGATGGTGGTGGCATTTCCTCCACCAACGGAACAACTACATCTTCATCAGAAATATCCTTAGTCATATCCATAAAAATATTTTGTTCCTTATACTTGTGCCCGATAAAATATTTGTCATCGCAATTATAACAAATACCCTTGAGTTGACGTTCATCCATTTCAGCCCTGGTTAATTTATGGATCTTGGGGGGAGTTGCTCGAGGAGAAAAATTAGTGGGTTTATAGCGAGGAGGAAAGGAGGGTTTGCAAGTATGGGAGGAGACAATATATTGGTCTTCCTTGGCTCATTGAGTAGCTTCCAACCATGTATGGGGACGTGCCATGAGAACATGGGCACAAATTTCATCTTTGAGGCTACTGATAAAGAATTCCCGAAAGAAATCATCTGACATGCCCTCCATTCTGAAAGCCAAGTGATCAAATGCGACAAAAAAGTCTTCCACTGTGCCAGACTGCTTTAACTTGGTCAAAGGACCTAAATGGTGGGTGTCAGAGTCAAAGCGGTCATAAAGTTTGACTATAAATTGTGTCCAAGCAACATACCCTTGGCGTCCCTTTTTTCTCCATTTCCACCATTGCCATCATTCTGGATCCAGATATAGGACACCATAACGAAGCTTGGATAAATCATCAGTAATTCCATGCAAAGAGAAATAATGTTCCATTTGGGTTGTAATGTTCCTAACTTGGCTAGTCTAGGAAACGTTGCTAATGTGTGTGTAGGATCAATCGTTTACAACATATAAATGGTCATACAAATAATAAATGCGACAAAGGACTACAAAGTTTATATTATGATATCTCTGCGGATTACAAAAGGTCAAATGCGGTTGAATAAAATGACAACACTTGGCTAGATCAAAAGACAAAAAGGATCTTAGCTGGAATACAAATTAACAGCAAAAGATAATACCTAGATATGTGAGCATTGCGGGATCAATGGATGTGATGGAACTATGGCAACTTGTACGGTAACTGCTGGAAGTCTGGAAAGTTCACCCTGGGAGCTATACCTCTCAGAATGGCTTGGAAACTATCCCAAATGATGTGCCTTGCCCTAGTCCTCAGTGCTGGTAACTTTCAGACCCCTCTGCTGGTGGGTTTGGACCCTTGATGGATCCCCATGGGGGAATGCGCCCCTCTTTCTCTGGCAAAATGAATCCTAGTGATTCCACTATTAGAATCAGATGATATGTGTCTCAAAATGACCGCCTTGGTCTACTAGGAAATGGGTTAGAAAGGTTTCCCTGAATATGGCCTGATGCTCGCTTGGGAACCCTGAATGTATTCGCCAAAAGTGTCGCACTCCCAATTCTGGAGAATTCATCCTAGATGATTCCTCCATCGGAATCTGGCAAGGAACCAGGAAAAATATGTGCCTTTCATTCCTCTCAAATGGTTCGGAGGGAAATCTTAGAATTCTCCCTGGATGGGGAAAGTCGATCTCTAAACCTCCCATAAGTTGCGCCCTCCCTCTGGATGAATGCTCCCTTGCTGCTGAAAACTCTGTAATTGTTGTTGAAGGATGATGGAAGACCTGTGTAATCTTCTCGATGACTAGGGTGTGTCTCTCAACATTGAAATCAACCAATTGGTGTCTTCCTCCTGGAATCCACTGAACTATCTCTCCTGAGATGCGCCTCTCTCCTCAATGACAATTCATAATCTGCATAAATGATGAATTAGGTCGCTGACACTTCCTTTATAGCTTTCCAAAACCCTAAATCACTGTTGAAACCCTAATTCACTGTTGACTTCCAAAACCCTAAGTCACCGTTGAAACCCTAATTCACTGTTGACTTCTATTTTTAGCTCATAATGACTTAAAAGCGCTTTTAACCCTTTTTAGCTCAATGTCACTTTCCGAATATAACACCTTTGACTGGAGTGACCTCTAGTAACTGTGTTTACCCCTTTTCTGGCCCTAGCTATAGTCTAACGGGGCATTTTAGACCATTAAGCCTCCTCTTTGGAGCTCTTATTTGGAAAGGGACATTACAATCCTCCCTTCCCGAAATTGCTTATCCTCAAGCAATACTAGTCGAGGGTGCTGCAACACCTTCTCCCTCTCCCAAGTAGCATCCTCTACTGGAAGTCCTCTCCATCTGATCGAACACTCTCTGATGAACCTGCTCCTCAGTTTACGCTCCCGAAACTCCAACACCTCCTCCGGAACCAACTCTAATATTCCCTCCTCATCCAATGGGGGAAGCTCCTCCGATGTGCTAATGAATTGTCCCATTTCCTTTTTGAGGCAAGATACATGGAACACGTTATGAATCTTTCTCCCCTCTGGAATCTCTAACTCATAACCAACCTCGCCTACTCAGTGCATGATCTTGTAAGGGACATAAAATCTGGGCCTGAGCTTCGCAGCCCCACTCTTCTTCAGAGATGACTATATGTAAGGTTGGAGTCTCAAGAAAACCAAATCCCCAACCTCAAAGCTGCGCTTTATCCTGTGCTTGTCTGCACTCATCTTCTGTTGGTTCTGTGTCATATGCATGTTCTCTTTTAGCAACATGAGAATCTTCTGACTCTCTATGATCCAATCCTTGGCCTTGGGAGCTCTTCTCTCCTCGAAAACCAAGTCTACTAAAGTGGGAGCATCATATCGGTATAATGCTCATAAGGGTGTCATACCAATGGACATGTGGAAAGTGGTGTTGTAGCAATGTTATCCTAGATGTAGCCACTTAACCCATGTTCTCTACTGTCCACCTACATAGTTCCTTAAATATCCTTCAACCCACTTATTGAAAATATCGGTCTACCCATCTATTTGAGGGTGATAGCTGGTGTTGGGTGTTATCTCTATCCCCCCCAACCAAAATAACTCTTTCTAGAATGTCCCCATGAACAGACTGTCCTTGTCACTAACAATGTTCCTCGACAACCCATGAAGTCTGAAGACCTCCCTGAAGAATATCTCGTATACTTGAACTGCGTTGTACTCTGTCGGTATGGCATAGAAGTGAGAAAACTTGGTCAATCTGTCAACCACTACATAGATGCAGTCCTTATCCTAGACCTTGGGTAGGCCTGTGATGAATTCCATCAATATACTCTCCCATTTCTGCTCTAGAATGGGGAGTGGTTGAAGTAGCCCTGCTGGAAGAACATGCTCTGACTTATTCTGCTGGCAAGTCACACACTCACTGACATGTCTCATAACGTCTTGTTTGAGGCCCTTCCATGAGAACCTCTCCCTGATCTGTCTATAGGTTTTGAAGAACCTCTGATGGCCTGCTAGTGGTGAATCATGAACTGCCGTGAGGATCTTCTTCTTGAGCCCAAAATCTGGCACCAGGTAGACTCTATCCTTGTATAATATTAAATCATCATTGACCCTATACCTTCCATCCTGTATATGTCCATCCATCACCTCACAAGAGAAATTGTTGTTAGAATATTCCACTAATAAGTGGGATTTCCAATATGCTGAAATCTCCATCAAAGAATAGGCCGTAGGTCTCCTCGATAGTGCATCAACCACAATGTTCTTCTTCCCCTTGACATACTCTATGTCGAAGTAAAATTCCTATACCTTCGTCACCCATTTCTATTGCCGCTCACTGAGGTCCTTCTACTCAAGGAAATACTTCAAGCTGTTGTGATCCATCTTGACCACGAATTTGTTGCCCACCAAATATTGTCTGAATTTGGTCAAGGCATGCATGATTGCCAACATACCCTTGTCATAAATGGAGTACAAAATCTCGGGCTAACTAAGCTTCCTGATCTAGAATACAATGGGGTGTCCTCCCTACATAAAAAATGCCCCGACACCCTCGTCAGATGCGTCACATTCTAGTACAAATGGCAAGGTGAAGTCTGGTAATGCCAATGTTGGACAAGTGCTCATGACTTCCTTCATGTGATCAAAGGATTCTTGTGATTCCTCGGTCTAGATGAAAGCCCCATGCTTGGTAATATCTGTCAGCGGTGCTCCAAGATAAGAAAAACCCCAGACAAACCGCCTGTAATAGATGCACAGCCTGAAGAAACTCCTCAACTCTATTACGCTCCTGGGTGTTGGCCAGTCCAGAATGGCCCTGATATTTTTCTGGTGCACCTCTACCCCCTTTGCACTGATGATATGGCCTAAGTAAAGCAGCTCTGTCATACCAAACTCACACTTGGACTCTATGGCATATAATGACTGTGCCTTCATGATGCTCAATACCTCATCCAAGTGCCTCATATGCTTCTGCCATGTCTTGTTGTAGACCAAGATGTCGTAGAAGAAAACCAAGACTAATTTCCTCAACTGATCCCTAAATATGTGGTTCATGCAAGACTAGAACATGGAGGGTGCATTGGTTGTCCCAAATGGCATAACCAGGAAATCAAAATGTCCAAAGTAACATCAAAATGTCGTCTTCTCTATGTCCTACTCTCGGTTACTGATCTGGTGATACCCAGAACGTAGATCAATCTTTGAGAAGAAAACTGCCCCATGCAGTTTTTCCAGCAACTCGTCAATGTGTGGGATAGGATACCGGTTCTTGATGGTTTTCTTGTTCAAGGCTTGGTAATCAATGCACATCCTCATGGTGCCATCCTTCTTTAGAACTAGGACAACTGAATAAGCGAATGGGTTGTTGCTCGGTCTGATGTGTCCCATCGCTAGCAATTCCTTGATTGCCTTCTCTATCTCATCCTTGAGCCTCCTAGGATGAAGATAGGGGGGGGGGTGATCATCGGTTTGGCCCCCTCTTCCAAATCAATGGACTGCTCAAAGCCCTTGTCAGGTGGTCTCCCTTGTGGAATCGACTCAAAAACCTGTTGATGTCATCCCAACAAATTCTTGATCTCTGTATGATACTGTTGTCGACCCTCTGAATCCTTCCGCGTAGTGATCAAACACTTGATGGCATATGCTACTTCCCCATGTATAAATATCCTCTCCATCCTCTTGGTTGAAACTATCCTGGGTGCTCCTGTTGACATACCTCTTAAAACAACCTTCTTCCTGTCATGGTCTTTGAATCCTATCTCCAAGGTTTGGTAATTGGTGGTGATTTTTCCCAAGGTAATCATCCATTGGACTCCCAACACCACATTTGTGTCAGATAGGTCAACCACATAAAATGTATCTCTCACTGTATAGTTGCCTAACTTTACCTCCAAGTCTAGAACTCTGTCAAGACACTCCACTGTGTGGCCATCTGCTACTACAACGACAAACCCCTCAAACTCCTCTGTCTGAAGTGCCTGTCTCGATACTAGTGAAGCGTCGATGAAGTTGTGGGTGACCCCACCATCTATCAGGGAGATTTCTCATTGCCCCTGAATAGTCCCTCTGATATGGAGGGTATCATACCTGGGAACACCAGAAAGGGTTTTTTTTGGTTTCCTCCTGTTAGCCTGCCCAGGCGACTGTGGGACTACTAGAGTATGGGCTCCTATCGGTGTCGAAGGTCTACGGGGAGGCTGCTCCTCTGCCTGTGTTGACTCCTCCTCTGAGATAGTGGATTCACTATCCTGCTCCTCCTCACTTTCCACACTGTCTACTGCCACCTCAATATAATGAATCTCTCCCTTTCCCATGCACCGGTGGCCTGGGACCCAAGGGTCTTTGCAGTTGAAGAAAATATTCTTCCTCATAATCTCTCGCCTAGTCTCATCATCCAACTTCTCCTTGCCCTTTCATTCTCTCTAGAATGGATTCCTGTCTCGATCCTTCTGGGGTACGAAGGGTTTGGAAAAGGTTTTAGTCTTTGGCACTGAGTCTGCCAAATCTCGAGTGCAAAGGATGGCATCCTGCAAGGTGGGAGGCTTGTATGCCTTCACCCATTCTCTCAAGGGCTCAGTGAGGCCCTCTGTGAATAACATGATTAGCCTGGGCTCTGATATATCTATCACTGCCACGGCTGCCCGCTGAAACTCCATGATGAACGCCTCTGCTATGCCAGTTTGTCTCAATTGGGCTAGATCCCTGAAGTGGATCTTGGGATCCCTCCTATCAAACCTGTCCATGAGCCTCTCTATGAATTCCCTATAGGAAGTGATGCGACTATGACCCAATGTCACCAATCCATGATACCACCACTCATGTGCCTCACCCTCCAAGTGTAAGATCACAAAATTGATGGCATCTGTCTCGGTCATCTGGTTGAGCTTGTAGTATGTGTCTAGCTTCTGTACCCAAGCTCTGGCAGTGCATTTGGACGATTCGTTGAAAGAAGGTATGGTGATATTACCAACTTTTCGGATGAAATCCATGTTATGCCCCTGTTGCTGTTGCGATCCTCCTATCTGTATCTCTCTGGGACTGTTCCTAAGTCTGAGTCCACAATACTTAACTAGGGTAATGTCCTGATGGAATTCATGACCCAATGCTGCATACTCCATCCTATACTCTGAAATTTCCTCTACATGAGTGGGTGGCCTCTATGCTATCGGTGGCGGTGCTGCTACCGGGGGTGCCCTCTTGAAACTGGGAAACAAGGGTCTGGGAATCCTACTCACAGAGGTGTATGTACGAGAGGGTGATTGGGGTCTACTGCCTACTCTTGAGTTCCCCTGTGCTGCATGCGGGACTTGTGTGTATGGGGTGCCCACTCTAGACAATCTATCAACCACCTGGGCCAAGCACTGAGACATGGTCCGTTGACTAGCTAACATATCGTTGATAACCTGCATGAAAGATGTCTCTGGATCTACAGGGGCCTTTCCACTTCCCTCTGATCGCTCATATTTGTTTCCTAGTATCCTCTCTTCCTTGCGCTCAGCCTCACGCTCTGCCCTTATCTCTGCTTCTTTGTGTTCCTCTTCCTCTTCCTTTGAGCTGGGAGGAAAAGGGGGAAAGTAGGGCCTATGCCTTCTTTCCTTATGCCTGTTGTAAGTGACATATTCATCACCTACGTGTTCACGACCCTTTGGGTCTTCTTCTACACTCATTGTCTTTAGTCACAGGATGGCAGGACTAAATCTCTGATACCACTGTAATGTTCCTGACTTGTCTAGTCTAGTAAATGTTGCTAATGTGTGTGTAGGATCAATCATTTATAGCATATAAATGGTTATACAAATAATAAATGTGACAAAGGACTGCAAAGTTTATATTATGATATCTCTGCGGATTACAAAAGGTCGAATGCGGCTGAATAAAATGACAACACTCGGCTAGATCAAAAGACAAAAGGACCCTAGTCGGAATACAAATAAAAAACAAAATATAATACCCAGAATATGTGAGCACTTCAGGATCAATGGATGGGCTGGAACTATGGAAACTCATATGGTAACTACTGGAAGTCTAGAAAGCTCTCCCTAGGAGCTATACCTCTCAGAATGGCCTAGAAACTTCCCCAAATGATGCGCCTTTCCCTAGTCCTCATTACTGGTAACTGTCAGACCCCTCTGCTGGTGGGTTTGGACCCCGGATAGATCCCCCTGGGGGAATGCACCCCTCTTTCTCTAGCAAAATGCATCCTAGTGATTCCACCATCAGAATCAGATGAGATGTGTCTCAAAATGACCTCCTTGGTCTATTGGGAAATGGGTTGGAAGGGTTTCCTTGAATATGGCCTGATGCTTGCTCGGGAGCCCTGAATGTATCTGCCAAAAGTGTCGCACTCCCAAGTCTAGAAAATTCACCCCGAATGATTCCTCCATCGGAATATGGCAAGGAACTAGGAAAAATATGTGCCTTGCCTTCCTCTCAAATGGGTCGGAGGGAAATCTCGGAATTCTCCCTGGATGGGGCAAGTCGATCTCTAAACCTCCCAAAAGTTGTGCCCTCCCTTTGGATGAATGCGCCCTTGCTGCTGAATACTGAGTAACTATTGTTGAAGGATGATGGAAGACCTGTGTGAACTTCTCGATGACTAGGGTGTGTCTCTCAACACCGAAATCAGCCAACTGGTGTCTTCCTCCCAGAATCCACTGAACTATCTCTCCTGAGATGTGCCTCTCTCCTCAATGACAAGTCATAATCTGCATAAATGATGAATTAGGTAACTGAACCTTGCTTTATATCTTTCCAAAACCCTAAATCACTATTGAAACCCTAATTCATTGTTGACTTCCAAAACCCTAAATCATTGCTGAAACCCTAATTCATTGTTGACTTCTATTTTTAGCTCATAATGACTTAAAAGCGTTTTTAACCCTTTTTAGCTCAATGTCACTTTCCGAATATAACACCTGTGACTGGAGTGACCTCTAGTAACCCTGTTTACACCTTTTTTGGCCCTGGCTATAGTCTAATGGGGCGGTTTATACCATTAAGCCTCCTCTCTTGAGCTCCTATTTGGAAATGGACATTACATGGGTGACCCAACATGTGGGATATGATCCATCAGATTTGTTCACCTCTATTATGGGTGGGCGGAGGTCTCGAGAAAAGTGGGTAGTATGAGGAACTTGGTAATGGGAAGAGTCATGGTCATCCTGATAATATGGTTGTTCATAAGAGGAAGGGTTTTGGAAATGACCCATGAAGTGTTCAGAGGTGGATTTGAGGCCTTTGAGGTCTTTGAGGTCTTCAATGTGGGAAAATTGTTCCTTGAGGATATCAATAGATGAATTGATTGAGCTAATGTTGGAAGTGATAGTCTTGATGTCTTCCTTGTTTTGGTGGTTGTCAGCAATCAAGGAATTGAGTTCTTGGGCTGTTGTGGTAGCCATTTGGAAAAAAGGGGCAGGAAATTGGTATAGGGGAAACAAAAGGGGTCTGGAGGGTTAGGTGGGACCAATGAGAAGAGGGGTGTCAAATGATAGGTACCAATGTGATCAGGGAGAAAAGGGGGATCCAATGGGATAGGGCCCAAATAAGGGTGTCAGAGAAGGGTCGGTTCCACAAAAAAATTTATGGTAAAAAATGATAAGTATCACTAGAATCAGGGAAAAGAGAGGAACCTAGTGGAATAGGTTCCAAATAAGTGTGCCGAAGTATTATTTGGCCTAAATAATATTGCAGTGACGAAATGCCCAAATGCTTAATAGGAAGAAATGTGTAGTAATTTCACAACCAGAATGAAAAAGGCGTAGTTGCACGACAATAGATATTGTCTGTTCAGTTTTGTTTTTGTCTTTGTCCCCAAGGGTAATATATTCAAAGTTTCTACAGAAAAGGTTTTTTCTTGTGCTATAGCTCTTTGATATACGTGTGGAGTCCAATAGTAGTACTTGACCCAATATCTCAGGGCACCAACTAAGGAGGCTAGACCGTGCCCTTATCCATACTACTCGACTACCCAGGTACTAGAGAATATCTTCGCTACTACACACCTAAAATGGATGTAGTATTCAAAATTTATGACCTCGAGAAGTTTAGGTACCAACTTACCCATTGGGCCAACATAACTTTTGGTGTTTCATCCCCTAGGGTTAGGTTTTTGGATGTCTAGGGTTTTGGAATTCATGAGTAATGTTAAAAAGGACTCTGGAGCCTCATTATAATCATTCAACTCAGACAGATACGCGTAGCAGCCACATATCTTCTCAGAGATAGATACCACGATTCGAGCAAGTTGTTTTCAGTTCTGCAATTTTACAGTTTCAACCTATTTTATTTATTCAATAGAAGTTATTGTTCACTGGATATTTGTTATTGTTCTCTCTATCTCTATGTTATTGTATTCAGTTTGTTATTCATTTCATTCCGCTCATAAACCTGGATCAATAATGCATGCACATTGTCAAAACTTTTTTGTTTTTTGAAAATTAATAAAGTAATGGTGGGATTACCACTTTTTGTGTTTGATGAGTTTTCTACTTTGGTTTTGTTTTCTGTTTTTTGTTGATTTTTATTTAGATATATACCATAATTCTAAAACACATAGGCCTTTTATTTATAGAGTAAGGTTTTAATTCCTTTTCCATTTGGAAAACCAATTATATGGTGCCCTACACACTAAAAAACATGATTGATTATGTTAAGACTAGAACTTATAATTGGAGGGATTCATTGCCTTTATTAATTTAAAAAGGCATAGTCTAAACATTTTATGTTTTGGTCTTTTTTCGATGATTTTTCAGCTTTATTTGTCCGAAATCCAATGAGAAATTGTGGGATTTGCATATTTGAGTGGTTAATTTAATATAATCCAAGTGCCCCACGAGTTATTCAACACATTGAATCCATTTCTGCATCCATAAATGCAATTCAAACAACATAAAATTGTGATTTCGTGTAGATTCATGTCGTCAGATTTTGACAAAAAGAGCCAAAATGTAGAACAGTTAGACAATGCCATTTAAAACACCTAAAATTAACATTAAAATATATGAAAAAATAACTACCCACAAGAAGTGATCATTATCTAAAATTGTACAAATTTGTTTCAAAAAAATTCAATCATTTAAATATTAAACCAACATTAACTTAAAATATACATTTTATTTTAAAAGAAAAATAACATACTACTAACATTAAGTTAGAGATATAATTGACTTAAAACTTATTGATTTAAGATGTATCTACATTGGTGTGTGTGTGAGAGAAAGAATTGGAGCCCTGGAGAGCGGGAATGGATTTTTTGAACCTGGAATTGTGGAAGTGACCTGTAATGGTGAATGGAAGCCTGTTAGAGTATCAATCAAGGCCGGAGGAAGGTTTCTATTAACCTGGTGTATGCTGTGATGTACTATTTTAGGATTTGGAGCTGTGTTTACTTAGATTTCTCTCGCTTGTTTACTTAGCTCATTGTCACACTATGGCTTCCGCTTTTATTTAGCCTTTGTATTTATTCTCCACTTACTGTCTCCCGATTGTTACCATATTGTCTTTTATCTACCTTGATAGTTATTTGCCTTTATTACCTTGGGTTAGCAACTCATTGGGATCTAAGTCCGGTTATGCTATTTATTACCTTTCTAGAAAACTGGACTTTGTCTTCCTTCCTATTGGTTTAGTGCTAAGTTGCATCCAGGTGGACGATTTTGGAAACTTACGTCTACTTTGAAGCTAGAAGAACATCAGGGAGATATGAATATTTATGATGAGTATTTTTGGGAACAAGGGGTAATTTATGTCAACTCTGGAAACTTGGGGAATGATCCTCTGGGGCGTCTACCAAAATCCATTACGACGAACTATGCTACAAATATTCCTAACAACCCTTCGAGCTCCCACCTATATACTTCATTGGTTGAACCAACTATTTCTAGCCTCCCTAGTCGCCAACCTTTGAATTCACAGCCGCGTAGACATTTCTTAGACGGTACCAATAGGATCTCATCCCAGGAGGGTCTTATAAGTTCACTGAGAGAGGAGCATTATGCTTCTACGAGACGTAAGGCATGGAAAGAAAAATGAAAGCAAAAACAAATGGTGGTAGGCTCTGATGTGGGCCTAGAAGAAACATGTAGAATGGCCCTTTGTAGTCTAGTTGGCAGGATTTCATACACCCATCTCAGGAAGGAACCTATTGAGGTTTGGGTTAATAATCATTGGAGACTGCTACTGGGTTATGAACCAGAAGCCATGTATCTTACAAAGGGATGGCCAGGTTTTATTTGCAGGTCTCCGGAGGATGCATCCATTTTATTGAATACGCTTTGGGTATTTGGCAGGAGAAACCTTATGCTTAAGAGATGGCAGGTCTCCTTTAACCCTTCAACTAAACATTTCAAACTGCGCCATCTTTCGGTACTACTACCATGCCTTCCATTATATCTATGGAATGAAGGATCCCTTCAGGCTATTGGATACAATCTTGGAAAATTCATCTCTATGGAGTCCAAATGCTTTACTAACCCAGATCGTAAGCTGGGTCAAATCCTTATGGAAATGGACATACAAAGTGGTTTACCAGAAGCCATCGATATTGAGTGGTGTGGCCGAAGACTAGTTCAACAACTAGAATACTTAGGATTACCTTTCCGGTGAAATGCTTGTCAACAAACGAGTTAACTTCGTCGAGAGTGCACTAGTAAGGAAGTTGAGGAGCTGTCAGAGAACACAGAACTACTACGAGACCCTCCTGATTATATGGATGAAGTAGAGTCATTCGGTGATGCGGAACAACATGGTCAATCTTTTTCTCATCGAAGTGAGGACCAGTCCACTCTTTCGGGTAAGCTCCAAAGCTTCTGCCCTACTTTATTTTAATATTTAACATATTGGGAGAAAGAGGCCTTAAATACTTCCAAGTGGTTATCTTCGGCCACTTCCACCTTTAGTCATCTTGATAAGGAGATGGACCCATCTAATGAATCTCTTCTGGCTTCCCAGTTTCCTTGAATTATTAAAGACCCCCTATATACTCCTTCTACTATCTTTCCTACGAAGGGTTTGACTCTGGGATCCTCTAAATACCCGAACCTTCCTCTTGATACCACCCAAATTCCTTTGCTGCATTTGCAGAGACCAGTATCGACTCCCTACTCTCCACCAGACCCACCTTCTTCTTCTCAGATTAACCCAAGATTCAGGGAGGCTGAGGATGATGACTCTCCCTTAAATGTTGTCCTCAAATCCTTGATTCCTTATATCCATGATGCTTCAAATACCTTTCCTCTGCCTACATTTTTAGGGAAGTCAGTCATAGACCCTCCTCCAGGAACATGGTCCTCCTCCATCACCAAGACTCCAAGAAAGGAGGGTAGAAATTATCCCTGGTCTAGAGGCATTGGGCTAGAAGTGTCACCAATAAAAATGAGAAGTTTAAGAAAAAATCTAGCGGGCACTTCCTCTCAACCACTTGACTCCCAACCTACCTCTACAAATAGTGTGGCTCTTAGAGCAATGCAATCCCTAGCGCGGGATAAATAATGTTATTGCTTTCTCTGAATATTCAAGGGGTTGGAGGTGCCCTAAAAATGGCCTCAATTCGTAGACTACTGGACTAGACTCATCCTGAAATTGTTTTTCTTCAAGAGACTCTAACAACTGAGAAAATTGCTAGAGATTTTTTACAAATTTTACATCCTACTTGGGTATCGAGTGCAGTCAATGTCGTCGGTAACTCGGGCGGTTTACTAGTTTCCTGGGATCCAAATATTTTTTATTTAGCTCCCTCTCTTACTATTGGGGGGATTATATTAACAGTCAGGGATGCTAAAATGCATCACAATTTCTCTCTTCTAAATGTATATGGTCTGTGTGTAGATCGAAAATTTTTTTGGAGCTTGCTGGCTGATAGTGGAATCCTTTCTATCAAGACCCTGATTATCGTCGGTGACCTAAATATCATCCTTTCTACAGATGAGATATGGGGTGGCTCCTTTGTTCCTGGGCTATCATAATATTACTACAAGAAGTTATTCCTATCAAAAAAGTTAATCGATGTAAATCCAACTAAAGTGGTTCCAACTTGGCATAATGGACGAACATGTCATGAATCCATAGCGAGACATCTTGACAAATGCTTGGTATCTGAAGACTTACTAGAGATTGTGGGTTATTCCTGGTCATGGGTGGAATATCCCTTCGTATCTGATCACGCCCCCATCCTTTTACAATTGGAACTTCCACCAAATTTAAAGGCTTACCCATTTAAGTTCAACGCCAATTGGCTTCAAGATGAGGACTGTAACACCCTGTTTCCCCCAAATTTGTAATTAATACTAATACAGGAATTACCATGCTAAAGCATGATGGAAATGTAAATAACATTATGAATTTATATTACAGAACTGCTGAGAGGGGATGTGCAGAAAAATAGACCATGATGGCGGTGGAAGGCACCTGAAAAGGTGGCGTTAACTTCCACCGAGAATTAAATACCATATCTGGACTCCGCTGCCCCGAGAACCAAAAGCGTCTCGCTGGCCCTGAAAATTAATGGCTCGCAGAATGGTAGGCGGATGTCTTGATGAAGGATGGGATGGTGAACCGCCCATCCGTAGAGCTGTCAGGCCTGATCAGTGCGAGGGAAATCGCACCACACGCAACCTCGCGAGAGGATAAGGCATATGGCAGAGGCGATTGAGAAGGCAGACGTGAGGGGAACTCTGAAAATTTTCTACGAAGAGTGAGTGATTGCAGGAGGAAGGATTGCAACCTTCGCTCCTGGGCACTGGCAGACAGAGAGACGCAGGTCTCAGGACATCGTGGTCTCAGCTCGGGGGTGGATAGTGGTAAATCCAGTAGGAGTCGCTACGTCTACAGTTGGGTGGAAACGAGCGCCCCTCTCAGCAGTTGCTTCCATTGCTGAATTTATTTTGATAAGTATTTTGCTTATATTGTGTTTTGACATTTATATGCTGTCACATATGTTAATAGACTTGTATAATTGTAATTATCTCCTGTGTAAGAATATCTGTGTAGTAATTGATAATGAGGAGTAGTTATTGGATCATAGAGCTGTGAAATTGTAAATGGTTTCAGCATGTGAATGTCCGCGTAGTGCTTGATACGAATGAGTTGATGTATGCTTAACACGGAGGAAACCGTGCTTGACTTATGTTGATAGATGAATCTAATCATGCCCAGCCGTTCTCGGGAAGTTGTCTTCCTTTACCCGCTTCCGGGAATGCCCCGGTAGGAATCTCTTCACAGAGATTTCCCCCTTGGAAAGGTTCACCAAGGACCCAAAATAAGGGCTCGAACGCACAGGCCTTATTAACCCTGTACGAGGAGAAACGATCTTGTTAAGGTTCCAGGATAGTAATGTTGCGAGATGAAGTAAGTCAACGGATGAGATCTCATCGGAGGACCCATAGTCATTCACGACCATTAGATTGACGGGAGTAACGAAGGCGTTACATACCTTGACCCTTTGTCCTCTATCATCATGAGCAACGTGAAATTTGGTGCGTAAACCCCAAGACCCAAAGGAACGAATCTAGGCTGTTAGATATCGGTCCAATTACCCGTCAGCCGTTGGATCTGGAGAATATGCGCCGGAGTTAAACCCTAGTGTGCAGAGAACGGATCCTAGCCATTGATCCCGGTAGGACACGTGTCGGTGTTTGGGAGGCGTCGGGATTTTTACTATCGGAGATTTGGGGAGTATGAAACCATTACATATTGGAATCATGATACGCGATTTCCCGATCAGATCTGGACCGTCCATTGTTCGAGGATGCGTGTCAGAGGATCCCGTAGAGTCGTGGATCGGGAAATCGGAGTTCTCGAGGCCATGAGAACCAAGACATCATAAGTCCCGAAACCCCGAGAATCAATCCGGACCATCCGTCTGTGAGGACAGGTGGCAAAGGATCGTGCGCCGTCGGCGTTTTGTTTATCGGAGTTTTCGATGGTAAGGAAATTGTGTAATAGGAGATCGCGATCCGCGATCTCGCGATAGGATCTGAACCATCCAAACAGCAGGGACACGTGGTGAGAGATCCCAGAAAGTCGGAGTTCGGAAAATTGGGAATCGGTGTATCGGGGATTTCAAGGACATGAAACCCTTACATTACAAAACTGCGATATGCGAAATCCTGATATCATCATGAGCCGTCGATATAAGGGACACGTGGCAAAGGATCCTAGAGAGTCGGAGATCGGGAATTGGGGTTCCCGAAGACAAGAGATTTGTGCACAAGGAAATCGCGATACGCGATTCTCCGATATAATCAGGACTGTCCATCATTTGAGGGACGCGTGTCAGTGGATCTAACATAGTCGGGGTTCGGCATATCAGGGTTTACGAATGAAAGGAACTCTTTCCATACGGAATCGCGAACCGCAAAACCCTGATGAGTGGGAGCCAGCTGTCAAACCCACTAGCGGAGGAGGACGGAGCTGTAGGAAGGACGCATGTCAAGCACCCGGAGAGAATTGGGAATCAGGATACTGCGGGCCCCGTGGACGTGGGTCTTGTGATATGGGAAACCCCGTAGCCCCGATGGGAACAAGGTAATGATCACGGAGTTGGTCATGTGGACCAGGGGCTAAACCAGTGGGGCTAGCGTGATTAGAAAGGCGCGTCGCGAATCGGGAATTCACAATTCCCGTGGACATGTGTTTTGCGTCATCACAAACGCCGTAGTGCCGATGGGAGGTTATACGGCGGTGGCCTTATGGTAAGTGGTCACGTAGAATACTGTATAGCATAGAGGGCTAATGCGTTAGGATCATATCGGGGATCGGAGAACTGTGAGTTCTGAGAACTCGTGAATTATGACAACGGAAATCCTGAAACTCCGATAGGAGTAGCCCGTACAGAAGGTAAGACCACGGTCGTAAAGGCAGTAAACCACAGTCTTGGCCCGGGGACTTAATGCGTAAGGAGCACATCGGGATTTGGAGGATCGCGAGTCATGGGGGTGAATGAATTTTGACATTAGAAACCCTGAATCCCGATAGTGAACCAGGGATTGGCATTTCGCTAAGGCAGGTTTGTGGGAAATTAACCCCAAAATTTTAAATTATGATAGTGGATATGTTACAAAGTGGTATCAGAGCATGGTTACAACACTTGGCCTACTTGGGCTCAGGCATGAGCCGCGTTAGAAGATATGTTTATCTGTGTTTCTCCTTAAGGAGAAGGACTGCAGAATGACACTACAATTTGGAAACTTCTATAACCCCTCTGTTAAAATGTCAACCACTCTTATAGGAGTAGGGATGCACTGATCATTGTCATTGATAATATTTGAGTGCGAATAACAGAGATAGAATAAATTGTGCTATGAAGCTGCACGAGCCGGGCACAGGACATGAACTGAATTATTCTGTCTTAGCATAACGATGACTACCTGCTAAAACA